>JAQQRF010000279.1:0-272632 GCA_030523145.1 Trissolcus brochymenae | reverse complement strand
TTTTATTTCATTGGATTTAATTTAGAAAACATGTTTCTTTTTATATAATTGGAACAAAATGCTCATTTTTTGCCCTGATAATTTGGATTATTAGGATTCAATTGTTTTCCATGATTATCCAAATCTGCCTTGGTTCCAGCTCCATGATACCCGGCTTGATGTCCTGGACCAGTCGGAGAATGAGTTGGATTACATTGATTGGTCCTATTGGCTCGGGCTTTCTCATCCATCTTAAAGTATGAACGATTCGATTTCAACTAAATTATGAACGTTAACAAAACTTTTTTTACATATTATAGTTATTTATTACGCTGTATCTTATATTATTTAAATAATTGTAATATGATTTTCACTATATTTGGAATGTACCTCAACTTTATATGTATATGTCTATATTTTTAGACATATTAAGTCAAAAGCATATTATGAAATAAACTGAACGAAAAACTATTATTTTGTAAGAAATTCAAACTGTCAAATATATGAGACTGTAAATTAATGATTACATCGTGAAATATAAACAGTAACAAGAGTAAATCCAGGAAAAAATTTATGGAATCCCCCTTGTTATGTACTTGGAGCCGAGAAACTTGATCTAATAATCTAAATGTGATGATACACGACTCTTCAGTTCTGTTCTCAAATAAAATTTAGTTCTGTTAAATTTTATGAATGGAGTCGGCAAAGGGGAAAAAATAAGGAATATCAAAATGTCATTTTATAATGTCAAATGACGTTATCAAATTTTTACTGTTATTAAATTTACTGTTTGTAAATTTGAAAATATTCAATTGAATTAAAAAAATTTTAACAATACTCACTTTTTATTTTCTAAAAAAATGCACAAACTTTGCCAGAAATGCTAAAAACTTCCTTCAAACAATTTTGACGGATGTGATTTCTCATTTTGACGCACAAGTATTTATAAGGAAATTTGAAACCCCCCTTTTTACGTGAGTGAACGGTATACAATTGCGCTGTTCATCATATTTGTACACAAAAAGTACCAAAAGCGCAGTAAAATCATATGTGGTTCCCCTGACTATAAGTTCAAGAGCGAGATATTGTTATCTTAATTATACACCAACGGAAATAACTTCCTGCAGTCAGAATCGTTTTTCTGCGAATCTATAAAATAAAATATAACAAAAGATATGCAAATATGTATTTTATTTTAATTTAAATCGAGATAATTATTTGTTAAGATGGTAACTTAAAATTAATTTTTTTTAATTACAAATATAACACCAAATTAAAAAATCACGTTTGCATTGATATTGGTTGTGCTGTGCCCATAATTTCTAAAACAGCTGAATCGAAGGCTCTGAAAAAGAAACAAAAATATTTTATCAATTTTCTAATTACACAAATAATAAAATTATAAGCGTGAAAAGAAAAAAATCTCTGTTGTTATTACTTTGAAGAAATCTGATCGCCTGGAATGTAAAACGGATCACAAACAGCGTTTGCATAAGCTGCATGTAACTTCCTAAAGATCTGTAAAATAAAAATATATTATAATTACAATAAATAACATTTTGTCAACATTCAAATAATCCGAAAGTTTGATTAAAATAAGATTATCACCATTCTAACTTCATTGTCTCGCAAAGTTGCATTTGAAGAAGGCAGAATAATAACAAACTTGATTTTTGTATTCGTTGCATATCCGAATCTGAAAAAAATATCTTATAAATAAAAGCAAACCTATTCAATTGCAATTAATGTAATAAGATTTTACATTTTATATTCTTCCGTAGAGTGAAGCAAGCCCAAAAATAATTCTCTCAGATATGGGATGGATTTGTTCCCAACGTTTAGTTTTTCTTCTATTATATCAATAGATGTGTGAACTTTATAATGGAACTCTAGTGACAATGATTCGTCCGTGCATCGAATATATTTTGGCGAATTCTGTAAAACAAATCAGATATCACATTTAGGTTCATACAAAATAAAAAAAATAAAAAATGATATCGTTGTAAGAATATTTTACTGACATCTTTTCCTACAACTGCAACGCAAACTGCCATGGCTGATGAAATGTTAACAAACTATCCTTTTTATTAAAATTCTTCTTTTATTTATCCGCCCAGCTGATTCAGCTTCGTTAGTATTTTGAGGTTATGTTGTGACAGCTCCAGTGCTCCGATTTACAATGTCAACAATCGAATTCAGTTGTTAAAGGTAACAACGTGAAATCGAAGAACATCAAAATTAAATAACAATAATAATTAGTAAATGAATAATAAACAATATGGCACTAAAAAATGATTTTTATATTTAAATTAATTTTGTTTTCATTTTTATTTGAATAATAACTGATTTTTTACAATATTTCTACAGTCATTTTTGCATATAAAAATATATATAACTATCAAAACAAATTAATCTTGATAATATCTCTGCTTCATAGCCCTGTATTTCTTGATTTTATAAAGTGCTTCCAATTCTTTGACAACATATCTGCCTTTCAAAATGAGCTTTTTAATTTCGTCAGAATCAGTCACATCTTTGTTCTTTGAAAAAGCAATTCTGGCCTTATTGCGGAAGAATTCATAACCTGCAGGATAATCTCTTCCCATGTATAAAAGCTGAAATAAAATATTATAGTTATATTATATATTATAAGATTAAGAACAATTTTTACTCAAATTTAAATGTCGTGTTATTTCAGCATTTTATTAGACTTTGAACTTACTGTCTTATATAATTGCAGAACCTTTTGCCTCAGCGACATTTCATATTCAGTTTCAACAACTGAACTCAAAACAGTCTTTTAATTGTAAATAAAGAAACTGGCAATTGGATGCTCATTTTTTGTTATATATCTGCGATTCTCTGAAATAAATAAAAACAATGTTTCTCGATTTATTTGCTAGGGACATTTCATTTCTTTATGTTTTTCAATATACACAACTAACAAATACAAAACAAAAAGGCTTTTTGTTTATTTTTTAGTTTTATTAATCTCTTATTTAGGTGAGCTTTCACTTTAAAAAACATTCGTTGAATAACTTTGTTTTTGTTTTGTTAGTTTTTAACTTTTGAATAACAAAGATTTCGAAAGTTGGCAATTCTGTGACGTAAAGAAGGACACGATGAGAGTAGAAAGGAGAGGGTGGACTGGTGGAGAATTCATATTTTGTATGAGTGAGGAGGTAACTGTGATAGTACGTAGTTGAATTCATTCTTTATTGTTCAAAGAATTGTGATAATCGGTATTTTATATATGACTTCGACTTAATCGCCAAGATCTAAGAGTCGAGTTACAGGCTCTGATTTTCGTTGTGAAAACAATAAAATAAGGTATACTAAACAAATTAAAATTGACCATAATGATCGGTTCCATTAGGAACTGTACTCTGCGAGGTTGCGTAGTTTGTTTACGAAGTAGACTGCTGTGTAATCAGGACTGTTGTAATCATAATTCTAATTGTGTAATCTTAATTGCGTTTGAATTTGGAGTACCCAAAAATAAGTGATGCAAAAATTAAAACAGAATCATTAATTCATTTTTCGTTCGAAATTTTTTGTTTCATTTTCTTTTGAGTTACTTTTCTCTTTTGTTTTGAAATGTTTTAGTTATGTTGCAGGCCGTGAGTTTTCATCATGTAAAATTTTTCAACATTTTTTATGAAAATTGTTCTGAAAAAAAGTGCGCATGAGTTGTAAACAAAGGTGCTTAAAATCGAAAACGAATGAAAAAGTTGCAAGTCATCTGATAACAAAGGATTACATTTATTGACAAAATTATTAAACCTTTATAAAATAATTTGAATTCTACGAAACAGATAATACATAAAAAATTATGATAACTGTTAATATATCAAGTAACTATTCAAAGCAGCTGTGCCAATTAATTAAGATAACAAAAGATGAGTCGAAGATCCTCCCCTTGGTTCAGTTTCGCAGATAATACAGCATTGTTGGGATATTCAACAAGGAAATTTTATTCGTGAAAACAATAAAATAACAAAATGTGTGACTTGGCAATTTTTTTTTCTCTTTTTTTAAGTTTATCTCTGCGTTTTCTTCTTATTTGAATTAGTCAGTTTTAATTTGCATACAGATTGGTTAATCTTTTGTCTTGTATTTTGCAGAACAATGAACAAGATGTTGGGATTATTGTTATTCATTGGTGAGTATTAAAAAAATATCAAGATTACAATAATAATTGTTATAAGGAAAAAAGAAAGAGATCTAATAGTAATGTTTTTTCAGGTGCTGCTTTTGCTTGCGAACATTCGGAAACAGCGCCAGTGTTTAGTAATACATACTCAGTAAGAGGCACATTGTATATTCCGTATGCTGATATCAAAGAGCCGTTTTATGCTTGGTATAATGGCAAATCCGGTTCCAGTCGAATTGATTACTATGGAGGTAATGCTTAGAATTGTAGAAGAATTAATGTAAGGTAAAAATAAGATTTATAATTCAATTGATGTCGATTTTTAGGAATGGTTAAGACATATCAATTGTCGCAACAAGGACAATTCGGTTCGAGCCTGAAAATAGCCCCTGTCACAACCGAGGCGCAAGAAAATGTCCAAACTTGCCTCCAAGTCAATGGAACACGGGAGATGAAGATCAAGCCGCAATCTATTATTCCCGAAACATTCGAATTTCAGGTAAATTCAACATAATTAATGTTTATATAAATGAATAAAGCAATTTTATTTGTTGAATAAACAAAATTTATTTGTTGTTATAATTTTACAGTGTGCTGGCACTGAAATGGTTGACGGCCAGACGTGCGAAAAATGGGTCCTGTTGCAACAAATCGGAGATAAGAAAAACAAATATACTCTTTGGATACGTTATAAGGTTTGTAAACACAATTCAAATGTTCAATCATATTTTTAAATTTTATTAAAAGAATTAATGTCTTGAATAATTATTTGGTATTGAATTTGCAGAAATCAGCTTCGAATCCTTCTTACAAAATAATAATTCCGGTGATGTACGAGATGCGTGGATACAATACTCTCCTGGGTTCTCACTACGATCACTATTACCTGAAATATGAAGAATTCTCAGACGACGTTCCTAGTGATGAAATTTTTGAACTCCAAAATAGTAAGAAGACATTTCACCTGTTCATTTATATATATTTTTTATTTTTTTTATTCTATTTATAAAGTTTTATCCATCTGTATGAGATTAATCATTTTTCATCAAACAATTCAGATTCAACTTGTGTCTCCTTCCCTGGCCCTGGTGACAGACACGTCTATGACTTCAATCCCATGCACGAATTTATTCACAATTATGAAGACCATATGGAAAATGAATTTGAAAAATTTAAAAAGAAGCACGGTAAATCATACGACACAACTGAACACGAATCTCGGAAAAATTTATTCAGACAAAATATACGGTTTGTATTGAAATCATGATGGAATGTTTGTAATCACTAATATCATGTTGTGGAAAGTTTAATAATTTATTGTTTAACAATTTTTTTATGTGTGGACAGATTCATTACTTCGAAGAACCGTGCAAATTTGGGGTATCAGTTGGCAGTAAACCATCTTGCTGACAAGAGCGAACTCGAATTAAAAGCTTTACGAGGTAAGCAATACTCTCCTGGATATCATAACAAAGGAGAACCATTCCCTTATAACATTGAAGAGGAAATCAAGAAAATTCCAGACAGTATGGATTGGAGATTATATGGAGCCGTTACTCCAGTCAAAGGTAATCCTATTTTTCCATGCATAGTAATATATAACTCAATATTAGGAATTAATTTTTTTTTGATTCAATTAAAATTAAAGAACTAGCTGGGTTGATCACTTATTACGTGAATTTACTCGTACATAATCAGTCTTCACAATGAAAACTCATTATGTCCTAAATAAGACATTTTTTCGCTTTTTTCTTCTTTATAAAGTAGTTTTAAATATAAATTGTAAGTACATATCTAAATTAAATACATACAAGAAGTTTTTTTTTACATTTAAAAATTCATATTTACTAGAAATTATGTTTCGTTAATACAAACACGTTATAGTATAATTAAATGAAAAAAAAAAAAAAAAAAAAAAAAAAAAAACTAATGAACTATATCAAATATTTCAATTATGTTTTTCCGGTGCTTTTTTAAAAATGGAGTTAGCTGGTTTATCCGTGCAAATACAAAAATGTTGAATATATAAAATTTTATTTAATTAAATAATAATATTAATTTACCTTTAGATCAATCTGTTTGTGGTTCTTGTTGGAGTTTTGGTACAACAGGTGCCATTGAAGGAGCGTACTTTTTAAAATACGGAAAACTTGTACGGTTATCGCAGCAGGTAAAAAAATCAAACAAAACAAAATGAAAGTTATTGTTTAACCGTAACTAATTAATGATTTAACAATATTAGGCTCTCATTGATTGCTCATGGGGATTTGGAAACAATGGTTGTGATGGTGGAGAAGATTTTAGATCATACGAGTGGATGATGAAACGAGGTGGTTTGCCAACTGAAGATGATTATGGCGATTATCTTGGACAGGTAAAATAAATTTTTTTAATATTTTGAACTACAGAAAAGTGATTGTATAGCTTATAAAATTATTTTATATTTCAGGACGGATATTGTCATATCAAGAACGTTACTCTGACTGCTAAAATTTCGGGTTACGTAAATGTGACTCCAGGAGATGTTAATGCAATGAAAGTTGCAATTGCTAAACATGGGCCAATTTCCATTTCCATCGATGCATCTCAAAAAACATTTTCCTTCTACTCCAACGGTGTCTATTATGATCAGAATTGTGGTAAGACATTTTTTAATGTTAAAAAAGCGTATAATATTTTATAGTGAATGTCTAAATTAAATGAATAAATTTTCAGGAAACACCGAAGACAGACTTGATCACGCAGTGCTGGCTGTAGGATACGGTACGATGAATGGAAAAGGCTATTGGCTGGTCAAAAATTCTTGGTCAAATTATTGGGGTAATGACGGTTACATTCTGATTGATCAGAAAAACGACGACTGTGGCGTGCTCCTTGCCCCGACTTATGTTAAAATTGCATAAACTCATTATTTTTAAAATGATCAAATACAGATTCACTCATTACTGTTTGAGGCTCTCTATCGGTACATTTAGATTTAACTTGAAAATGAAATTTGAATTGTTGATATATCTATTTACATTGTACTTTATACATTTTCTCATTCAAGATATGGCATATATTTTTCAATAAAAAGAATTATAAATTCAATGAGTTATGCATTACATTGGCCCTGAAATGTAAATTGAATTCCAAATAATTAAAAGATAATAGGTTCAAAATTTGTCGGAAATTTATTTCACTTGATCTGATAAAAAGTACTTCAATACACTTAAAAAAAACATATTCCGTGGAAACTACCTTGAATACAAAACCTTTGTTAACAATCAGCTTGAAAATGAGTATGAAAAATTGCTGAAATTGCATTCCAAAAAAACCATCCTGATAAAAATAATTGATTTGTTAGTTTATCATTACAATATGAATTTCAACTTTCATCACTTATTTTTAAAAAAAGTGATACTGTAAGAAAAATGTTGTGGATGTATAAAAAGTCCGTACGTTCGCGCTACTAAGTACATGCATTTAATATAGTCAATACTTTCTTACCATTATACACATATAAGCTCACTAATGTATACACATTTTTGTTCAAAATGGTATTTTGATTTTCGAACTACCTACCTATAAACTTAAATGACTGACGCGTTGTTTTCAAGTCGCATCTTACTACCCGGAACATTTGTTTGAACAATCACCGAAATTAAAAGAAATATCGTTTGAAAATAAATACCATTTTGGATCACTTCTTTCAGTTTCCTTTCTTAAAACCGTTTTACTTTCTTTGACATTTCAATTTATCACTTGTTTACCCTGATCCGAATTTATAGATCACGATTCCGCAAAACTTGTTTTTGCAAATGTAAACCATAATTTATACATTTTTCCAAACATTTGTTCAATCCTATAATACTCTTTTCCCATTCTATTCAATGGCTTCTTACATTTTTTATTACACCTTTCTCGATTTTTGATTTCACAAAATTTCTATATAATTACACCAAGACCAAACGTTTCTGTTTTATAAAAAAAAAAAAAAAAGTATAATTTCTTGTAAAATCTCTGAAACAGTAACAATGAACGAAAATAAAATTTATAAACTAATCTCAAAATAAAAATTTGAAAAATTCTCTTTCAAGTTATACATATCTAAGCTCTGCTTTGTAGCCGTTTTGTAACCGCGAACTGTAAGTAAGAAAAATTGCCGGAACGTTCTGAATTGCCATAACTCTATAACGCAACCATTAAAGATAGCCCAGCTCTAAAGCCGTGTACAGGGAATGCAAGTCCTGGTGCTGGGTTATCCTCCAGAATGGAAAACTGTGCGCTGCAGCGGCGGATTCCTCTTCCGAGCCGTCTCCTATCACAACGTAAGTGCATTTGCGTCCAAACCGTGCCGAAACTCTCGTGAAAGTACTTTCTTTGCCTACAGAATCAAAATAAAAAATTAACAAATTAAAATTAGTATATTTTCACCGCATATAAATAATTCTAAGATACATTTAGTCTCTTAAAACCAGTTGCATACCAGCTTTTGATGCGGAATAAATATTTTCTATAGGAAAGAGACCGCCGAGGCCGAAGAGTAGGACTTTCGAGAGCGCAGGGATGAGTTGTGTGGACGTGACGAGGATGTTTGTGCATTGGCTCCGCTTGTTGATATGGTTCAAACATTTGACAGCAGCTGAGAGCCAGTTGTCAGTGTTGAGTTCAATTTCATTTCTGAGCTGGAGCCACTGTTCCCGAGTGGTGGAGCCGAGTAAACCGCCCACATTGTTTCTGTAATTCGTGTAGATCTCCTTGATCTTGCGATAGCGAAAAGCTAATTTTCGCATCCAATCTACTCCGCCACGCACCCCGGAAGCTAAACAAATGCCGTTGTTCGCAGAAGCACAACGAAACCCGTCGTTTGAGAAATTGTAAGACGACAAGTCCTGACCGTTATCGTCTGAAGCCATATCGTCTATATGCGCCTGGTCACACTCCTGACAAAAAAAACGTTAATCAATCAATTATTATGCAAAACTTGAATATTTCAAAAGTATAAGTCAACAAAATCAATCTCGATAACAAAATATCACTTTCTTTTGGTCTTATCTTTTTTTCAATTTCATAAATTTATTTCTCAAGTTTAAAATTAAAGTCAACAGACATTAACATTAACAAAAATTGTAATGTTAAGTTTACGAAATTGTGCCATACTTCAATGTCGTCATAGAAGAAGTGCGTGTCAGCCAAGTTAAAAATTATTTTTTCCATTTTGTAGGCAAGCTGGTGTAGAACGGCGGTATTTTTGTTGAAGCTTGCGGCAAACACGCCAGTTAAAAGGGTATGGAACACTATTATGGTTTCGTCGAGGTCCCAAATAAATATCCTCTGCGGACCGCTCTCCGTGGTATCCGCCGAGCCGATAGTGTTTCCGCTTCCGCTCGTTCGTCTACCCCGCTTTAAGGGCTTCGCTGTCTGTCCTGAAATTATATTTCATTGATCAGTTCATTGACAAACATTTAAATTCATTGATTCGAGTAGAAAAAATAAATTGTTGTTATTTATTTGCCATTATATTAAATATTCAATAAATGTAACATTTCACATGTGAACAATCTGTACATCTGATACAATAAATTGTCATGTGGTATGTGACGTATGGACGGCAAAACAAAACTGCACAAATCAATATCATCTGAATGAAATGATGAATTAATATAGACGAGTCTGTAATTTACGATCAATTTACAACTCTTGTTTTAGTTAAAGATACGTATCGTGTTCAGTTAATTTTTATTGCGCATGCTCTGTGTGCTGAATTATAACCACTGTGCTCAAGTAATTTGAGATACATTCGGTTGGGAAGCGTTTTGCTCTCATAGATTTGCGTTTTGCAATATCCATTAACAATTAACAACCTTGCAAAGAGAGTTACTCCGGAAACTGCAAAAAATTTGCATTTTGCGAACACTATCGAGTTCATTGGTACTTCAAAAACAAAAATGTATCTTCCACATTTTTAAAAACATTTTTATTTTTTTAATATATTTGATGTTAGAAGGTAAAAAATATGTATGGTTAATCAATGTGGTAATATTAAAGGCTCAGTATCATGGAATTCGAAAATGTGACGCTATCGTGTTGAATCCTTATTCTCTCGCGATAAAAATATTGAATTCGTGTCATATTACCTTCGACGTTTGTGGTCTCGCGCGCACTCAAATCGTTCGCATCGTGCGACGTCGTATCCAGCGTGAGCGCTGCCTTTCCCGACTCTACGGGAAAAAATATGTACTACATTAACTTTTCATAATAGCAATAACTAAATTAAAAATATCGCAAATATTTAGATCAATACAATAAGTTTATATAGTATATGATATTTATGATATATTTAAATATCAAAATGAACATTTGAAAATACGTTTGTACCTGCGAAATTTAAGTTGCTAATATTGAAAGATGTCGGCGAACTTTGATAGCCCGGCATGGAGTAGTACGCAGGGTATTGCAGTGGTACCCTCTCGTTCGTGTAGAGAGTGCCGCCGTAGCCGCCATAATCCAGTTTCTGCGGGCAAATTACAACCTTTAGCTTATTTCTTCATCTCGAAATAAAGTGCCAATACTGATCTCATATTGCGCAGTTTCACTATACACTCTTTCTGTTCAATTTCTACATTCATTGTTCAATATGTTGTATATTCATATTACAAATAAGTTTTCAAGTTGTTTATAAAAAAAATTATTGATTGAAATTTGTAGAGATTGGAAAGTTGTAGATTGAAAGTTATGAAGATTGAAATGTTCATCATTTTTATTGAACTGAAAAAAACTCTTTCTTAAAAAATGGAAAGGCTTCTTACTTGGGCTGCAGACGTTATATTTTGCCCGACAGGAGGAAACGTTGCCGTCCCGCTATTGTATCCGTAAGAAGAATATTGCGACATTGAGCTTGCGTTTGTGTATGGACTTAAGTACGAATTCTGTAATGAACTTGAGTTCTTTCCGACTGTTGGTGAGCTATATGAAGATGGCGAATTGTACAAGCTGTAAATTAGAAATTAATTTTAGAAAAGCAATTCCAAAAAAAAAAAACATAAATTAAATCTAACTTTATCGGAAAAATATGTACAAGTGAAAACTAAATGTTATTTATAATAAAAATTGTGTTTAAAAGAACAAAACACATTAAATTAAATGTTTGAAAGTTTGTAAAATGTTTATGGATAAAAATTTGATGATCACCTATTATAGAAAGGGTTCGGTCCATAAAGAGTATTATAGTCCGATTTTTCCATAGAGTCCGGATATTCCGGGTCCTTTTCGTCAGCGTTTTCGTCAATGTAGATGTCTCCGCTGGGGACATCGCTCTCAGCACAATCCTGAATCTCGTTTTTGACTTCTGTTTCTAAATAAAAAAATCCAGTTTCATAAAAAACGTACATTTGATTACAAATCATTCAAAAATTTCAGAATAATATATACACCATTATTTGACGCAGCTCGAGGGTGCTGAATGGTAGCTTCCGTGGTGGAGGATACGTTGTTCGCATTATCTAAAATCCCTGCCGGTTTCGTCGGATCATTTTCCTCGGTTAACATATCACTCTAACTGTAATGCAAAATTACTATCTAATAATTTTTCTTTTTTAATGTCTTATCATCTATTAATCCTAATTAAATAATGTTGAAATTAAGTGAAAATAAAACTCCGACTCAAACTTATCGCATTTCAAGAACTTTATTCATCTTATTTTCTTTAAAACCTGACGCTAAGTCGTTTAGTAAAAAGTACTTGCTATATACTTAAAGTATGTCGTTTTTATCAATCATTCTAAAACGTTGAAATGCGTTATAACAAAAACATCATGTGAAATCAGAGCACATTTTTATTTTTCCACTGATGATGTTTGAAATAAATTAAATTGAACCCCGAAAAACGTGTTTAAGGTGAGACGTGCTTGTAAAGGAGCGCATTTTCATGGATGCAAACATTAAAAATGCATAAAATTGAATACAATTTTTTGTTTGTAATGTTAGTAATAAAGTGTTTTCAAATTAAAAACATAAATTTAATTGAGAAGCGTTGAAATATGTCCATTATGACACAGCGCTATCTCAGTTAATAAAATGAATTATTTTCACGTTATTTACTTTGAAGTTTAACCAAAGTTGTTCACAGTAATGGAATTACATAACTTTTTGACATTCTCCAGAAGATCTCATATAAAATGATCATTTTTAAAATGAAATGTTTACTTTGACATAAACAATTTAATAAAACTTTTTATAAAAGTTTGCTGATGTTATGATAAATATTTATATATATATATATAATATTTTAACAAACTCCGGTATTTAAAAGAGCCACATTACGTTTCAATAGCAATTTTTGTTGAACATTCAAATTGTATTTAATGAAGGTTTCAGTAACTTGGGATTTCAAATTTGATTCATTTATAAGTGAGGGACAAGGTCCCAATCGTAGTTCGAAAATTGAATCGAATACGGACGACCAGATTCAGCTGAAAAGCGTACGGACGTCAAACGAAGTGTTGTGTTTTCTAATTCATTTGATTTATTGTTGTTCGAGGATCGCGTGCTAAAGAGGTGGCGTCCGGATATGTAGGCGTAAACTGCGATCTCATCGGCCCAACCAATGAAATCTCCTTTCACGTCGTTTTATAATATGTATTCTTTATGTTGCCAAGTCACTATCTGTTCATGCTCCGCCCTTTGTTTTGCGCGCACTGCATCCTTCCCATCTTTTTTTCTCTCACTGGAGCAACAATTTGTAACAATGTTGTTTGTATAATATAATTAATCCAGATGTATTTTACTCTTCATTCACGATTTTTATTTTATTCATCGAATTCAAAATCTCAAGTTACAGCGTGACAATTTTAAATGAAAAGAAAAAAATAATAAAGAAAAGTGAAATGTCAGCTATATTGTAAATTTAATAACACTTTTTATATTGTGTAAAATCGTGTAAAATTGTTTGAATGAATAATTCAAAGTAAGTATTTTTAAGTTTGATTATTTGTTTGCATTACATTGTTGATAAAATGAAATCTGTTCTCATCTGCTAATCAATTTATGAATTAAAGCGAAAAATTGAATTTGAAAGAAACAATGTCGCACTGGTGCGACCGTCACGCTTGACCAATTAAAATACATTGCAGTTAACAAGCCGAATTAGATGTGACTTACAAACATACGAGAATGTACATGTGTGTGTCTGCACCAGTGCACTCATTTTAACTTCGATGTAAGTCTCAAAGATCAGTTGTAAACAACATTAAAAAAATGAATAGTAAAAGCTGTAACAAAACGAAAAACTCAAAACAGATGGAACGTTTTTACTTCAAATACAAACAAACAAAAACGAAGCAAAGGAAAAAGATACGAAAAACATCTTTCTGTTGGCAAAAATATCATAGACAACATGATTTTGTTCTAAAAAAGAGTATCCGTGAAAAAGCAATCTCTTTTGAAATTGTGTTGGTCGTTTGCGCTGAGAATTTCTTTTGAATTTTTACTTCTGGTTACTGTAGCACGCCGAGAAGCCGGGATTCACATGAGGCAGACAAAACATGAAATCTTCCCCTCGGGCAGATGCCACGGGGATCGACCCCTCGCGTGCACTAAACAATGCAATTAAGCAACACACTGTTTGATTTACAAATCACCTTGTCGGCGACCGGTCGGTCGGTTACAACAACACTGCATCTACGTGGATACCACCCCCTCGCGGTGACCTTGTAGCATCCTCTTGACGGGCGTAGGTCAAAGGTCGCGTGTCCAAACAATCGTTGCCATCGCGTGGTTCGCGAAAACACAAAAAACGAAGGAATAACTTTTGCTCGGTGAGTTCAAACGCAAGATTAAATTGCGAGATGGGCCTTTTCCAGTTGTCAATATGGCGTCACTTGTCGGGGGAGGGGGAACGGCCGCGAAATTGCACTTGTTGATTTGGATTGTGTCGCAGGGATATACGCGCGTGTCGCGTCTCGCGTTGTCTGACGTGGCTCTGCGGTTCGTCGGGGCCGCTCACCAGACCCGTTCTGGGCATGCGAAATGTCGCCT
Source organism: Trissolcus brochymenae (assembly GCA_030523145.1). Classification (NCBI taxonomy): domain Eukaryota; kingdom Metazoa; phylum Arthropoda; class Insecta; order Hymenoptera; family Scelionidae; genus Trissolcus; species Trissolcus brochymenae. Next base: position 258,483 of record JAQQRF010000279.1, on the reverse strand, counting down.
GCCGGCCACCCCCGCCCCGTCACCCACGAGGCCAGTCGATCCTCCCTCTCCCGACTCGCTGCGCAGGAGGGGGGGGGGGCAGAGAGAAGGATTAGATTAATTAAAGGGTGCGGGGGGCGAGGCGCAGGGGCGTGCCGCAATCGCAGGGGCGAGAGCGCTAACGAGAATCGCAGTCGCTTTTGTTTTCAGCCCGCCGCTCTCTTTTCAGCCACTTTCTTTCCTCCGACTGGGGATGACATCAGATGTCCCCGTGTTTGCATAAGAATTACGCTCCGGCCGCAATCACGAAAACAAAGTCGCACGACTAAAATCCCACAAAACCATAACAAACGACTTTTCAAAAATATTTTTCATCGGTTCAACAAAACCAACAAACACAACAAGTAAAACAGCAGACAAAATAATAATAGTTCAGGTTGAAAACAAATAACCAAAATTGCGAGGGAAAAAGTGTACAAAAGATTGAAAAAGGTTCACCAAAGTCCAGCCTCTGCAGAGAAAAAAAAAACTCGGTTGATTGAACTGAAAATGTATGGAGAAAAAGAAATTTTTTTTTTCATTCTTTCTGCTCTCTATCGTTTGGTTCTGTCTTTGTTAAATAGGTGAATCCTTGTTGGGGTGGATTCTTTGTCCGAGTACAGTATGGGGAAGGGAAAAAGGCGAACGAGATGAGAGCATACGGTGGCCGAAAAGAGCAGTTTCCCTTGGAAGCGAATAATTGTCAATGCCTGTCATCAGGGCTTCAACCTAATTCATCCTCTTTTGAACAGGTTTTACATAATGAAGATAACCGGAACGAACCGATTTGATTGTTGTGAATTATTGATTAGCAAAATCTGTTCAAATATTATTAGCACGTGAAAGTTCATAATTGCAAAATCATATTAATTAAAAACAATTCATTTTGTTAAACAAAATTAATTTGTTTGCAAGGGTTACATTGAGGTTGATAAAAAGAAAATAAGAACAGTTTTGAATCGTTGGATTTCATCATTTTTTTATCTATAATCATTAAGAAACGGTGTTGGTTGAGTTTCTAAGAAAGATACGAATTGCAATTAAGGCGTTTTCTTTCGTCGTCTCGAAAACATACCGATTAAATTTTATCGTTCTGAATGTTTGCTGACACTTCAGAATATGTTTCTACGAAAATGTTGCCATTAGAGAAAATATTCGACTTTTAAACTGACAGTTGCTATTCATTTTTTCCCCTATTTTGGTGCATCTGAACTTTGAAAATTGAAAGAATTATAAAAAAAGCGTTGATTGTTATGAAAATAATGAAAACGAATCAGAACACAAGTTCGGATATTAAAACGCAAAAAATATTGTATTTCGTACAATATAGCCGTTGCAAATTCTGGTCTTTCATCAATCACATTTATTTTGTTTCGTTTGATAAAAAATTTTTTTCGACCTGCTCTCATCGTTAAATGTAACGAATTTTAACAATTTTTTTGTCATTTAAATTTGATACGTTACTATAAAACGCGTGTAACAAATTTGATCTCTCGTAAAAATTTCATTAAAGTTTCGATTTTATTTGAAATAAAAGCATTCCGAATTGCAGACCTCGTTTTATGATAAAATTGTTCGAGGAAGAACTTTTTTTTTAGTTTTACCATTCAATTGAAATCTATAGCACTTATTTGTAACAACAAGACACGCAAAATGTTATACAATTTTGTGTAAAGGTGGAAAGCAATATAAATTACTGTCTCTCCAGAGCAGTGCGATGGCACTTGAACGTGGTATAAAACTTTCAACGAAACTTGAGAATCCATCAAAAGCTCCACGCCAAGGGTGTCGTTATTATAAAGAATATATCCTCGACCTGCGATCATCGCACGTTAAAGTATACATTCTTGCAACTAAAATGGATGGATGAAATTTTTCGTCCACTAATCTAATTTTTTAATTAACCGTTTTCCCTTATTTTCCAAATGTTTTACATAATTCTTGTTATAATTATACTTTTTATATTTTTCTACAGCCGTTTAATTTTGAAGTATGAAAATTAAATAATTTATGCAGACGAGACGTCAAATTTTATGAACTCATGATTTCTTTAATATGAAAAAGTTTGTTTTCATTGACAGTAGAAAGCCGAAGGAGACAAATAACAATATTCAGAAATATTTCTGAAATGTTTTGACTCTTCGTTGTTATGGTATGAAAACGTGTGTACAAAAGAAAGTTGAAACATTTTGTATGTTGAACAGAATATTTCATGTTTTACTTCAAAAGACAAAAAGGAACAATTCTTCCATCTTACATTAAAAGATTAATATTTTCCATAAATTTTATTCAAATAATTGTGGTTTCTTCAGAAATTACATGTTTTGTTATCATTTTTTTAAGTAATTAATAATTAATAACTAATGAGCTTTTGTACAAAATCGAGAATTTCACTTTTATACAATTATATTAAACAAATTTGTCACTATTTTTTTTCATAATTACAATTTTAAACCAAATATAAAAACAAAATTATAAAAAAAACATAATCGATGGAGTAACTGCCATAAACAATTATTTTTTATTGTATATCTGTGATTTCTTTTCAAATTATTATGAATGAAAATAAGATGGAGAAAAAATTGTTTTCTTTATATTATTAATGAAATATAAAAAAAAAAATAATAAAATTTTTTAAATAACTTTTTAATAATTAAAAAATATAATTAAAATAACGAAGTGAAAAATACATGAATCCATGAATGCATGAAGGGATAATAGTTGTTGCATTTTCAATCATCATGTAATCGAACCAATTTTTAATTATTGGTTGTAACCAACTTTAACCACGTAATTAAAAACGAATTATTAATTCAATGTTATTTACAGAAAAAATAATTGAACTACATTGTCCATTATTAAACAAGTGTATAATATTACATCACTTTATTTATGCGATAATATAGAAATATTTATCAATAAATTGTTTATATGTTACGAACTCTCCAGAGTTTGGTTATTAAATAATATCAAACTTTATAACTGTTATTAATCGGTACACAATTTAATTAATTTAATTTTTAATGATGAATTATTGAAAAATCAATAAACATTTCATGTAATTATTTATGAAAATTCTTTAATAGTCAGAATATCATTGTTGAAATAACAATTATTTCCTTACAAAATCTGTCGACATTGGCAACCAAAAAAATGAATAAAAAATAGCCGTCAATTTAAGGACTTCAGTATTTCTAGTGGAAAACAAGATTAATTAATATTGAAATTATATAAAAAAAAGAATGGGATAATTTCATCGTTAAGTCTGATAATTTGAAAATTAAAATGTTTGATTCAAGGTTTTATAAAATATGAAAATGAGTTGTCTCGTGTGAAACGAGCAATTTCATCAAGGCATCAGAGCCGTCAGTCAAATTGAAAGGTTGCGCGTCGATCGAAGCGGGTTCTCTCGCTTCGAATTTGTCGAATATTCAAAATGTCACGGACCGCTTGGCATCTCGCCGTCTGTCATCGGCGAATTATTCGAATCTAGCACCTTTTGGCGAGAAACTGGTTTTCGCCAACGGAGCGAGACACACACGACCGAATAATAATCACCGTCGTCTCGTTTTACAACGTGGATTCTGCACTTTTTTCTTGTCATTGCTCTTTTTTTGTTCCTTCTTCTTGTGTTCCGATGTTTCTATGCGAATTTCTTTATTGTACGGCAAAAGCGGGTTCCTGACGGGAGGTTGTCGAATGGAGTGGTCACTCGACTCCGTTTTTTGGCTTCTCTTTTTGTTTCTCTTACTAGTTTTAAATTCGTCAACAATTTCATCAATATTGTGAGGTGACTGATTTTCATATCTCGTTTGTCTGCGCGATTTTATGACCAATTTCCCGAAGCCTCTGAATATTGTAAAACAAACAAACGATTGTTCATATGATGATAGAGCGATTGGCCATAAATTTTCAGTCACTATAGTGACCCCTTCGATTAGTATCAGATTTCATCTTCGAACAAAAGGCTGCTATGCGCTCTCCAACTTTACCATTTCGTGCTTAATCAAATCTGACTTTTGAATCTTGGATCCACATTTTTGGCTGCCAACTATTTACAGGTCAATTTGCAGATGAAATTTCACATAATGAATCCCTTTTGGACTATGAATAAAATCAAAAATGAAAATTCTAATCAAGAAATCTAACATAATATTTTGCTTTCAAAGATAAAAAAAAATTTTATCCATGAAATAAATTTAAACAAAAATCCGATCTTTTTCTGACCTTGCATCTGAACTTTCCAAAACAATCTCCGCTCTTTTATGACTTCTTCGGAATGCTCTTTCAATTTGTCTTTTTTTTCTTATTATTACTTTTCATTTCAAAGAACAAGAAATCAGAACTAAGACTTTGCAATTTGATTGTATTTTGATATACTTTTTTTTCATTGTCGTGTCATTTGCGAGCCACCCACTCGGTTGATTTACTCGGCACTAGAATGGTCCCGGCTTCGGTCCCGAAGATTTTTCATTGATAAATATATTGCGGCGCTTACGTCGCAACGTAAATCGTAAATCTCCCCAGAGATAAACATTTCAGGCGTAAATCTCTGCATTATGCGCCCGATGGTTGCAGCACGCACAAAGTGATCGGCAAGAAAAGACTCGTCGCTCGTCACAAAACCTGAAATAAGGATTAAAGTTTGAGGTCATTCTCCTTATCATCAAATCAATTCATCTTGAAATCAATTTTTCTAGTTTTTTTATTTTTATTTTTCAAATAACAGAAAATTACAAAAAAAAAAAAAGAATTGATCAGTTTTTCTTTTCAATCAATTTCATTTTCATATGAAATGTGAGAAAAGTAAATTTTCGCGAATTACACAAGTCAGTGCATTTTTTCTTCTTTTATTTTCTGTCCAATTAATTTAATTTTTCATGATAACAAGATGAGTCGCGAAAATTTAAGGAGACTCAATTTTTCCGAGTGGCAAAGAGGCTAATGCAGGAGCGAGCGAAGAATGGGGATGACGGGCATGGTGCGATGGTTGCGAAAGTTGAGGAATGGCGCTTTATGATACAATGCCATCGGAGTTTGTTAGCACGCAGCTACACGCGTACGCACTATAGACTGCCCTGAAAACGCTTCAATCTCAAACAAGTCAACATCCGGCGCAAATCATTCTCCACTATGCGATGCAAACAAAAACTCATCGTTAATTAACTCAAACAATTGTGCTTTAGCAAAATGCATCAGTATACAGGACGAAAGAAAAAAGGACAAATATAAACACAGCGCTGGAATTGAACGAACATGAAAAAAAAAAAAATAAATAAAATAAGAATAAAAAGAAAAATTGCGACCGATGTTTTGTCGGAGAGTCCGTGCGTTTGTTAGGAGCTAGAGAAAAAGAAGCGGAGAGAAAAAAAGACGAAGAAATTTGATACGGTGAAAGCAAGCGGCCGAAAACTTGCCGGGAGAATTGTTCTCGTGAACGAAAATGGGAAACACACCCTTTATGTGTTTTCTACAGGTAGCGACGGAGTATACCTATATCTACACAGATGTCACATACGCTAGAGATGCAAGTTTGTCGGTTATTTCATCGGACATGTGAGCACGGTTGCTGGCAAAGTTGTGCCTGTGAATGACGAGTAGGTGTGTAGCGTACACGACCACCCGCGTTCACATTCATAAGTCTCTTCGCATCACTTTTATTGTCATCCTAATTAAAAATGCAATCCCACATAACGAGCGTCATTTATATCAACGTTCAACAATAACTTGAGCGGATCATCGTTACAACTCTTGAAAGTTCGCACATTTTTTGTAGAATATAAAAATATTTTGCTTCAACGAAGACAATCAGTTCAGAAGGAGCAAATTCCCATCACATTTTAATCTAAATTGAACACCGATTTTGTTTTAAACAGAGACAATGAGCTAAGAATAATCATACTGAGAGTTGAGATAGATCTGGTTCATCGACAGGAACGATTTTTCATAAATTTTTGGAACAATCGAGTGATGGAAAAAAAAAAAATTAAAGGAAGGGAAGGATTGATAGGACAAAATGGGCAACATCAGATGAGTTGGTGATAGGTAAACTCTGCTTGGACTCGGAGATGGCAGACTCGGGACGAGCTTTTTGAGCCGGGCAACGACGGCGCAGACGCAGCCAGCTGTCACCTTACACCCATGAAGGAGGCACAAGGCTGGGGGGCGGCCATTCTGAACTTATCTCTGGGATCTTTGTAAACATGTCGTGAAATCTGAGTATGCCTGCAGTAGCGTAGCCTACGCTGCGACGGGGCTCTCCACGCTTTCAGCATCATACTCTCAGCAGCGTTGTATCCTCCTTGTATATACCTATGTACAGTCTGACGTTCCCCAAACGGTAACCAAAAGATAGTCGCAATCCTCTGATGACGTCACTAAACGGTCCAACATCTTTGTTTTAGCCAGTCTCTGTCAAAGATTCATCGACATCATTTCGTATCCCTCCTAAAATTAAAACGTTCATTAATTGCAATTAATCGTTTAATTCATGGACAAATCAGAATGGGCATGGTTACAATTTAACAAGCAATCATTAGACCGAAATAGATTGTAATATCAAATTGCCAGTTCAGTTCTATATTAATCTAATCGTGAATCAATTGTGGATATTAAATTTACATGAATTGCATGCAAAAACAAAATAGTAAGATAAATTTTGTATCTCAACAGTTCGTATCGATCCGTTCGTTTCAGTTCTTGTTGTAAAGTTTGTAATTTTGGAACGCACAGAGAAAAGACGATGAAAAACAAGAATGCAATTAAAAATTGTCGCTTTTTGATTCGGGTGATAAAATAAATAACCGTGTATCGATTAAAGGTGAATTTAATCGAATGGACAGTGACACGTGTTGGGACGTTGTGTTTAGCATGTACGCGTTTAAAGTCGTCCCCGGGATATTTGATAAAATGATAAAACAAGTGCGAAATAAATTAAGCTGACTCACAAGTCGAAAAGCGTTGTATCTCAGGAGGCGGGGCAGGTTTTCGCGGTTGGGCCCGCGTGTCTGTTGCCGCAAAAGAGATGTTATCGGGACGAATATACGCGCCGTGTCCCGCGTTCATTATCATCTCGACGATTCTCCGTCCTTTCGCGTAATTACAAGCTTTTTCTGTCGCGTGCACAACGATTATTTATCGTCTGGGGCTCGTAATTATTTGTCATCCTCGTAATTTATTACAACTCATCATGTTCCCACATTCATCCGTCCAGTACAAATTCTTTACGAACATTTACGCATATTTATGTTTATACGAATTAAAATATTTTGAAACGTCTAAAAAATAAGAAGCTCCAATCGATTTTCCAAGTGTCGATAAATTGCTCAAATGAATAAGGTTGAAAGATGATTTTGAGATGACAAAAGTTATTAATCATTGTTGTTAATCATCGTTATTTTTGTTCGTTTATAACAATCTTGTTTAATTTATTGCGAATCGTGTTGGTTATTAAATAATGATTTCGTGGCTGCGGGCAGAGTAGGGCCTTCGTGCGACTCGCCAGACAAGAACCGCAGCAACGTGAAACATAATACAAGTTGCACCAGCCAGTCCTGAACTCAGCCATGCGAAGCGACCAGCGTGGCTAAAGAACGCAACGCAACGAGTCAGATTACATCTTACGCTGCCTGCTTATCTTTATTCTTCACTTTACTTCACTTCAGTTCACTTCATTTCGCTTCGACGACGCTGTCCAATCTACGACAATACCTGCTCGACCTTCGTAGCATTTTTTTTCTCATCTCCCATACGCTTCGACTTAAACATTCTTTTTCCTCCATCATATTTCCTAGTTTTTTTATTTGTAGAAGAATTAGACAAAAAATAACATTCACAACTGCAAAACTGTAATAAAAATTGATTAATAAAAAATAAATCAATTTGAACAGGAGAATGAGTGTATAATATTTGAGGGTATTTCAAGATTTAAACATTGAAAATTTCTTTTTTAGGTGACAGAGGTTTTTGTATCTGAAGATAAAAACATATTTTACAGATGATATTTTATTAGAACTTTTCTCTGCGAATAGACAACGAAGACAACTAAGGTACAATAATTTAAAAAATCGATTCTTTGTTAGAGCTAAGATGAAATACCGTTCAGTCAAGGTCGGACTTAAAAGCTATTCGTTGTCAGGTGAACTCGTCTGCAGGAAAACAGGCGCCTGAGTTCCTTGCGCGACCTGGATCAACTGTGGCTGCGTTTGAATTGGCGCCGCCTGAATTATAATCGGTTGATTGCTTCCGCCCTGCACTTGCATGCGAATCATTTGCAGTTGTTGCGGCGTTAGTTGTATCTAAAATACAAAAATTCGTTTAGAAACAAATTTCAAATATATACAACATTTTAATTTTAAAATTAACACGTTTGTCAAATTTTCAATTAAACTTTTTTTTTGTTGTTTAAAATAATTTAATTACAGGAATTTGTTGTATCTCTCCGCCAGGTGTCACCATTTGCTGGACTATTTGTATCCCACCAGTTTGAGCCGCAGGCGTCTGTTGGGGCTGCAATTGAATGACTTGTTGTCCTGCCGTTTGTTGTGGACTTTGTACTGTCACAGTTTGAGTTGTACTGGTATTGTTTTCCTAAAATTCAATTAAACAAAGTCAAAACCTGAGTAAAGAGTTAATTTTTTAAACACAGTAGCATGCGAATCGTCAATTGAAAGGCAATTCACTTGTTTATAAACCTGTTCTACAGGAGTTCCAATATTAATGGTTTGTATTTGTCCTGTTGTAGGTTGCACAATCTGGATCGGCTGCGCCGTCGTGCCGTTATTCTGAGCACTTTGATTGGCCTGCTGCTGAGCAAGCTGAAAATAATAGTGCACTTGGTCGGAGTTCATGGAGGTGCGCACCGCACCTTCAGACTGGGCTTTGCTTTGTTTAAGTTCGTCTCTAGGAACAATGTCTATGAGGAAATCAAATTGGTCATATTTGGTGATAGCCATGGCGATATCGTTCCTTTGTAACGTTCTCCTTTTGTTGTCTTCTGTGTGCACCCACGCTCGCAGTGTCAATTCATGGATAAAAATTTCTGCCGCTTTTGAAAACAACATCGGCGCCTCGGCACTTATCATTTTTACATCACCATCCAACTTCATTATCTTTTTTATTCTTGCAAGAGGAAGTGACTGTGTTTTTAAATCCATCTGAAATTATTCAAATTAAATGTTAATTTCCATTGATCACGAACAAGTTTCAGCTGATAAAGTATTGTTTATTTGATTCTTTGTTTGTTACTTACAGTTGTGATTTTCTTAATTTCATCTGCAACTTTTGGCCAGAAATTAGCTAGCGATTGTTGTGCTTCGGAACTTCCTGGTGAGGCTATTTGTAAATCTCCATTAGAATCTCCTTCAACCTCACTATCTTGATTACTAAAAAAATAGTCATTATTACAAAACAATTGAAAAATTTGTTATCAACTTCTGTTACTGACAACAAAAATTGAGCATAAACTTGAGACACTCAAAAGAGGAACCTTTTATTTGAAAAACTCAAAATGAAAAATGATTTTAATAAATCAAAAGAAAAAATAATAAATTTGGCCACGTTTTGTTTACAATTAAACCATCTGATCGCACACAATAACAAAGCTCAAAATTAACAACATAACCTGAACTGTAAACAGACAGTACTCACGCGTTGACAAAGTAAACCGACATGATTCTTGGGTACTATTCCGTGCCTTTTTTGAAGACTTTCAAGAATCGTCGGATTACTTGATTTTCCACTCACAACAACAATAACAAAAGCGCAAAGTATAGTATTTTCGAAAGAAACAACAGATTCACGGGTTTTAGTTGCGTCCAATCATGTTCCTCAATACAATCTGCCATGCGAAAATTGGCAACGCTGTGAAATAGTGGACTTTAATTTTAGGGACTATTGTGTTCACAGTCATATTCCATCCTTACTTAATGCGCAATCTAAAGAGTGATACAAAATCCACACTTTGGAGGATTTTTGTTTTTTTGTTATGATGGTAATGCCGTATTGAGTATAGGAACATTGTCAAAATTCAAATTCACTTAAGATAAAGTTAAAAAAGCAATTTTTGAAGAGGAAAAATAAAAGTTGTAGGAATTTAATTATAGAATATATTTTCTTCAAAATAAATTAATACAATGGAAAGATAGAGATTTCGTAAAGAATAATTATTTCATTAATCTAAAGGTTTGGCTTTTATAAGTGTAAATTACATATTCACAGTTGGAATTATTTATATATAAAAACAAAATCTGGGGATATATTTATCTATGAAAAAATATTTTTCTTTACGTGAAAGAAATGTCATTGGATTCGCGATCTTAAAAATTTAGATCGCTATTTTTTAATATAAAAATTGACTTACAATTAGATGTGGTCTATATAACATACATGAAATAATTATGTAAATGAGATGTACATCCGTTGATACAAAATTATCAACAATAATCTTAGCAATAAAAAAATGAATATCAAAATTTTCAGAGTGCTCGGTAACAAAAATTTTAAACTATTCGTCAGTACTTAACCGTCGATAAAATTTCAAACAAACTCAATCAATTCGATTATGAGTCCAGAGCGACAAAAACTTAATGAGAATCCGTTTATGAAACGGACTTCGATAAATTGCAGTCAAGCTTTGCGAACATAAAATATCACATTCCACTTCTAGTCTCCGCGTGAAATGTCAAGTATCTTGTATCCTAATCACAGTTTTATTGATAGAACATGATGGTTATTTTCTAAGGCACTTGTACAATTTTACTTAAATTCTAATTCAGTAATTTACAAAGCATCGATTCAAAAATAATCATAAAAAAAAGAATCACAAACCAACGTTTGACTTCTGTACATAAAAATTACAACTCGATCATTTCGGCCACCTATTTCGGCAGAATTTGTTGATCGCAGCACACCTGACCAGTATTCTCTTTTTTAAATCGTATCAAGTTTCTGATAATACTCATAGCAATAACAATCGACTCGATTGTTAAGTAATCAAAAACAGACTTTTCAAAAGTTGATAATTCAAAAGTTTGTAAAAAATCAATAACTCAAAAAACCGAACGAGACCAGCTTTTCGAAACAAAATTTTTCATCAACCAATGGGGTATTTCTAGAATTTAAAATTTTATAAAAATTATACAATTTGATGATATAGTATCTCGAAAAACTGGCGCATCGTCATGATGGGTGTCGTGTACTTTTCTTTTGAAATACCCAGAGGAAGTAAATCAATGGTCCTGCGAATCCAAGCAGTAAGGACACTCCGAGAAGTTGAAGCCAGGAAATGCCCCAGTCAGCACCTGAGCATTTAAAATTGTAGCTGTCTTTGGTGCCGATGTTCGTAACTGTGCCGCTCTCCGCGTTGCTCAGCAACAGGTCGCGTTCAGTTTCGTCACCCGTGAACTCCGGGTCTTGAGGATAAGTCGCAGGTTCTGCTGCGGACCTTAAAATAATGTTATTAATGTCGTTAGGAGTCAGCGGCAGCGGGTTCACTATTGGGGTTGCAATCAAATTGATAATCTCGTCCTCGCGATTGGAACTCGATGGTTCCGGGGACGGAGCGAGGTCATCCCTCTTAGGCAAAGTCTCAGTTAGAATTGAAAAAGGCGGTACAGGAACTTTGATGGTTCTTCGCGCGTGAATCTCATTTTCCTTATGGATCTTGTTTATTCGTTTTATCTCTGATATCTGAAACATAAAAATGTAAAATTAACTATCATCATGATAATGGTAACTTTATTCCAGTTTTGGTTTTTGTTATAACAAAATATAAAGTATTGCGTTATGTAAGAAAAGTGTTTACTCGACATCCATATCGCAGTGCAATAGCTTGTAAGGTGTCTTCAGATTTGAGTCGAATCTCAATAACTTCGATCTTGCGGGGAACATGTTTGTTTTTAGTTGCATTGGCATTGGTGAGCGCGACAGTTTCTTCGTCACCACTGTAATCACCATCTGAATACAGCAGAACATAACTCGGTGAACTCTCTCTCTGATTGCCACGTTGATGAGCCGATTGTCTGAAAACATAATCAAATAATGATTAAATTAAAATAGCATAAACAATTTTATATTGCCAAAATAATCACAAAACTTAATTTGATAATTTTTGAAACTCAGATTTATATGAATCATTGTTTCTCTTGCTTAAAACATTTTACCGAAATTGTTTTGTACTTTTTTTCTTTTTTTCTTGGATGTGGAACAAAATTATTCAGAACCGTTATGCAATGTAACAGATATTGATTGCTCATAATTAATGCAGTATTTACATTCATTTTATTTTATTAATAAAAATTGTGTAAACAAGATATTTATTATTATACTAAAATTATACCCAATGAGGACATAAAATTAAATTATATTTTTCATATCGAAACAAAAGAAAAACAATAATGTTGTCATTATTTTCAACAATTTGACATATTTTCTTTGTTACACCGATAAGATTAAATTTTGTCATATCTGTATATGTATTAAAAAAAATGCCTCTAAACAGACACGATAATAAAGGTAACACCTTTTCTGTGTCTAAAAATATTGTAGAAAAATAAAAATAATGATATAGTGGACATTAATCAATTAAAGTGTCATTTATCATAAGAATGTCAAAGGTTAATCGAAAAGTGCGATCAAAATCATGAATCTTGATTGTGGAAAATTGTTTTGTTATGAAAATCTGTTACGAAGGAGGCTTGACATGGACGGAAAATAGGTAGATGAAATTAAACGAGATTGATTGGGGGGAGAATTGAGTGACAAATGTAAATACACGAGCTGTCATATAACCACGATTGACATAAGTGCGTTTAATTACCTCCATGTTTTTGGCTGATCGTGCGAGTTGCTGAACGATTTTTTTTTCATGATAGTGAGCGTTTGCTGCTGTCAACAAGCTCAGATACCCCTCATTTTAGAGTGTTTCTAAATCGCATTTCAGTTGCGATATTAAATAGTTGGTTACGAGTGACTGTGGTGACTGTTGAATATGTGCCAAGTTGCTGCTGTTGACTCATTTTCTTTCAGACAACTTCACGTTTTTGTTGGTTACTCTCCTAGTAACTTTTGGGGTTCTGTCATCGGCGTGAAATTAGTCTCAAGTTGGCAACCATGTCGGCGCCATTTTGTTGGTAGCTATAGCCGAGCACTGATGTGCTGATACCACTTGTGATTCATCCGCAGTTGTGACAAGACGTGTGGTCTGGCTGACTGTTATTTATAACATTTTATTGGATGGAAAAATAACGACACACATCCCGCTGAAATTCCTGTTAGGATCATTTCTCGACCCACAGAATTGATCGTCGCTGGTTGTACCAGTTACAAGTTTCCCTTTGATTCAAGTAAGATATGAAGCCAAATCCTGTTTCGGTTAACCTATATTTCACCACTGACAATTACGAATGTTACTTTTTGCTTTTTCACTTACAACCTATTCGTTTCAAATTAATGTATCAATTAGAAATTTTTATTTAGAATAATATTTTTTTATTCTAAACATTTTGTTTAGATATAAAATTTCCTCCGTTTTTGTTTCAACACACCACACAGTGCAACACAATTTGCGTAACAAGGAACGAATACAAATCATCGGAACAAGAAAAAAAATACCAACAAATAAAATTGTTATTGCATGTTTGAAAAAAATAGACGAAACTCGATTTATTGACTTGACTAACAAAAGAAATTATTGCAGGTATTATAGGAAAAGCTTAACCGTGGCGAGTCAACAGTTTAGGAGAGTCGACTCGGGTAGAGCTGCGAGAGCGTCAGACTGGTGAGTTGCAAGACAAAATATTGGTTGCTGTAAATCAGGAGAGTGAACTAACGATGTCTGTACAAAGTGTTGCTCTGGCATCCCTCACGGCCACATATACTGACTCGGAGGGCGAGGACGGGTTTGAGGAGGAGTTTGAGGATAATGGAGTGGCGCCACAGTCCCGGGTGAGTGCAAGCCCGGGCTCAGCGCGGCCCGACTCTGCCAGTCCGAAATCAGCGGCCTCTAGTGGCCCTGCCCGGGCCCCTGTCAACAGTCAGCCCGACGTGTCCATAAAGGTGCACCGACTGCTTGTTTCGTATCACGATGACACGATCATCTCGGACGACGAGGGTGGCACGTTCGCGACGCTGCTCGATGTGCCGCATCCAGCAGAAAACGGCGTCGCCGTTGTGGCCGCGTCTGCAACGCCGCCTAGCGAGTCTCCCCCGCAACCAGCTTTGCTTTCAGATAACGAGGAGGACGCCTACGGCGTGGTGATCCCTTCGGAGCCTGCGAACCCCTGTCCGTCCGAACTCCAGGACAAGATCGCCAAGCTGCATCAGCGCATGTTGTCGGGCAATCTGGATATGAACAAGGTCATCCAGGAGCGCAAGGATTTCCGTAACCCGTCCATCTACGAGAAGCTCATCCAGTTCTGCAGCATCAACGAGTTTGGTACCAACTATCCTCCGGACCGATTCGACCCGTTCAAGTGGGACAAGGACTCGTACTACGAAGAACTCGCCAAGGTTCAAAAGGCGGAGATGGACAAGCTCGAGAAGGCAAGAAAGGAGAAGACCAAGTGCGAGATCGTCTCGGGTACGGTTAAACGATCGAACTCAACGACTGCGGCGGAGGACGAGGCCAAGCGGAGGAAAAGCAAGTGGGATCAGGTACCCAGTGGCGCGCTAGCTCCGGCGAAACCTTCGGTGATGCTCGCACATCCGACGCTTACTACTTTGACCGCCTCAGCTACTGGTACCAAAGCTACTGTCATTTCGGCCTTTGGCTCAATGAAAAAACGATTGTAATGCCCATTCGCGTCCCAGGCCAAAAGATGTCCTGGGACCGTGTACATATATGTATATCTATGTATACAGAGCGACCGCTTAAATATTGTTTTGTACATACGAGATCCACGGGTATCATTACCTACTAGGATTATTTTTGTAATTTATTGTGTAAGGATTGTGTGACGTATGTATAACTGAATTGCCTAATTAGATAGGATTTTTTTCGTGTGAAAGTAAGCATTAATTCTCTGCTAAGATGATTCTGAAAATTTTTGCAAGGTTGGGGTAGAGAGAGGACTATTGATCTTGATGGTTTACGAATTTGAATAAGCGATTAGAGCACTGAGAACTTATTATTTTTGTAAGATCAACTTTTGTGCAAGCGAATTGGGTTTTCAATGTTACAATCAAAGTGAAATCGGGACCCAGAATCTACTGCCATAAATATCTTTTTGATGTAAACGCTGAAATTTAATGTGGAAAATTATTGTGTGCTGTGTGAAAGGTACCAGACTGATGTAAATTATTACAAAACCCGTTAATTTTGTTTCTATTCGTTTGATTGGTTTTGAAATAACGAATAGTATTACTAATGCTCGACTACCTCGACACCCAAACAAACCAGCGAGGTTTTTTTGTTTTTTTTTTTTTTTTTTGTTAATCTCTTGTAAATACACTTAGTAAAGTTGATTAAGATCTAATAAAAATGATTGAAATAATGATAAATTGTTCATTTTCATTTTCCGATGGTTTTTATCAAAAATAATTGGTGAATTTTAAAAGTTTTC
This sequence comes from Trissolcus brochymenae, assembly GCA_030523145.1. Classification (NCBI taxonomy): domain Eukaryota; kingdom Metazoa; phylum Arthropoda; class Insecta; order Hymenoptera; family Scelionidae; genus Trissolcus; species Trissolcus brochymenae. The sequence goes on along the minus strand of JAQQRF010000279.1, from coordinate 242,905 downwards.
AAAATTCATTTCAAATTGAAAATTTTATTTTTCTCAAATACAAAAATTTATTATTTTTATTATTATCCTGAGTCATCGGTGTCTCAACAAACCAAAATTACCGAATTAGATTATCAAATCTCAAGCAATGACCGACATTTTTTAGAAATAACTTAAATTGAAAGTCTTATTATAACTATAATAAATATAAATTAGAAAGAGTTATAAAATTCTTAATTTGAGTAATCTAATTCGATGACTAATTTGAATGTTGTCGAATAATACATTTCAATTTAATTAAAACGCTGGGGAATTCATTTAATATTCTCACATTCATGCCGTTCCTTTAAGAAAACACAGTTTCATCAATTTACTTCATTTTTTTATTGTATAAATTGTTTGATCATTGTTTTATTTCTTATAGTAACATTCTTATACATAAATTTTTTTAAGTTTCAGGTTTTGGAGTACTTAAATGCAGCAGTTTGATGCAGTGCAATTATTAGTCAAATGAAAAAGGTAATTTCATAACTTGAACTCACATATTTTGGAAAAACAATAAACTTAATAATTATTATAATTTCACATGTAATAATTATGTTTAAATTCAATTTTTAGATACATAAAGAAAACAATCAATCGTTATTTGTACATTATTTGTTGGTGTTTCTATTCATTAATTGCCATGTTTTTATCACAAAAAAAACAAACAAAACAAACAAATTATTAATCAGAAAATTTAAAAGAATTTCAGTGACAGAATAATCGGTACCAACAGGGCAATCGTAGCAAATCTGTAAATAAAATAGTGAATTAGCAATCAGTGTGGAATATTTTATGAAAAATTTATGTCGATCAATATTCTCGATACTAAATATTGATTAAATTGATAATTTAATCTTTTTAACGCTGTAACAATGTTCAAAATCGGCTGTTATCGCCGATATGCGTCAGAATAAATGTTTGTTTGGTACTTTACATTATCTTTGTGTTTAAGTAAGACTGACCTTTGAGAAGCTCCGTTAATTAAATACATTGCTAAATAATTAATTTGAGGGTCATCCAGGTCCTGTATACAGTAGATTAGTTGTTCAGGATGTTTATCCTTGGTCTGAAAGAAAAGCAAAGAAGTAAATTAAAATTACAAATAAGGTTCAATCGATATATTTCGAAATTTTGATTGGTAATTAATCGTTACCCGAAGACAGTCTGGACAAGTAAAAATGTATTTTTCTGTTGGCCATTCGACTGGAGAGTTCTTGTAATAATCTTTGAATTCTGTTAGCACATTTTCATAAGTGCTACTTAAATTTTTAAATTCTGTGCATTCTATGTTGCTGATGTTGACATAGCTTCTGTGATTGCAACATTTTTTAATGGGTATTTTATTATTATTTGTTTCACTTGGTATTAGAGTGGTAGTTGTGTTACTCATTAGTTGAACATCTGCTAGAAACACAGTTTTCGTTTCCTCAACGAAAATTATTTCACGGCACTTATTTGGCTTGAATTCATTATTCATTAGTCTATCAGATTTAGTTTTATCAGATTGATTATTGTTTTTCCATTCATTCATCATTAGTCTATCAGATTTAATTTCATCAGATTTTGGTTCACCACATTTTTGTTTTCTGTATGATTGTGTGTATGTAGATGAGAGAAAGAAATTGTTTGCATTATCAGCAGTTGTTTCGTTGATGTTCAAAGTGTCAATACGGTTCATGTCAATTAGAGGCAAGATTGCATCTATGCAAGAAATAGATCCATACTTGTGTAACATCAAACCGCCGCAGGGACAACATCTCAATTCAGTCAACACAAATGCACAACTCGATGAGATCAATGCACATAGTATCACAATTTTAAACATCATGATTAAAAGATCTAAAAATAACACATTTATTTTGTTTACTGTGAAATGAGACAAAAACTGTGTGATAAATTTTTTGATAAATTACTGTGCAAGTCACATTGAAACTTACTGTGAAATTGACTGGCGAATTTTTATCCATTCACCAGTGGACTAAAGACTAAAATTGATATGAGCTCACAATCACCTTTATATATCGATGTTCTTTATTACGGTAGATAAACCTTAGATTAAAAGAATCAATAACTTTTAATTAATCTGAAAATTTAAATTTACACCAAATTTGCAAAAAGAATTTTACACACTTTAAATGATGTAATCATTATGCTAATGTAAAATATTTACAACATTTTGATGTAAATTCTCATTAACATTTGATCAAAATTTTTCTATAGTGTAAATTGTATGCAAAATTTATGTAAAATTCTTTTTACAATATTTTGTCAAAGGCTGATTTTCAGGGTAATGAAAACAGAGTATTTGTAATCATACAACTAACAATAGATACTCTAGAAATTAAATCTGTCGAATATGAGTTTTTTTAATGGTGGAGTAGGAAGTAACATTTTTTTATTATTTCATTAATACTATATTTTAAAGAATGCAATATGTTACATCGTCATTGCACTATTCGCAGCTTTTGTTAGCATTTGTGACATCTCCACTCCGGTTTGTTGAACTAGTTCGTAAAAGAAGCCGCTTTTTTTCTCTAGAAGTGTGTACGGTTTGTCAAATTCCTGTAGAATTGTTCAAAAAATTTTCAATTTCAAAATACCCGTTGTAAATTAGAGCTCACGAGAAAGCCAAAAAAAATTTTTTTTTCTTACAATAAGAGATCCATGATCCATAACGAGTACACGATTGCAGTCAATAATAGTATTCAATCTGTGAGCAATGGTCAGTACTGTACAGTGTTTAAACTTTTCCCTGATGGTCGTCTGAATTAATTCATCCGTGATCAAGTCGACATTAGCAGTGGCTTCATCTAGGACCAAAATTTTATTTTTCCTTAAAATTGTCCGGGCCAGACATAGCAGTTGCCTCTGTCCGACACTATAATTTGATCCGCTTTCATAAACTTTAGTATCCAAGCCAGCAACAAGTCCCTCGACAAATTTTTTCAACTTGACATCTTCTAAAGCCTGAATTAGTCGGATTAGTCATAAGAAGAAAAGTCATAAAAGATTAGATTAGATTAGTCATAAAAAGTGTAATCAACTTCAAATGACTTGAAATAATTACCTGCCACAAATCAACATCCTTGTATTCTTCAAAAGGGTCCAAATTTTTTCTCAGAGTTCCATTGAATAGCAATGGCTCTTGTGGGATGATACTTATTTTTGACCTCAGATCATGGACACCCAGAAAACTGATTGGCACATCGTCGATATATATCTCGCCTTCCATAAAAGCTAGACGAAAAAGAGCCGCAATTATAGAAGATTTGCCAGCGCCAGTTCTGCCAACAATGCCAACCTTCTCCTCGGGCAAGATCTCGAAATTCAAATTATTTAAAATGCGAGCTCCAGTCTTGTCGTATTTGATGCATAAATGCAGGAACACGATACGTCCGAATTGCGGCCAATTCGCCGGCGGTCTGTTCGTCAGAGAACTTTCGAACGGCGGTTCTTCGTCTATCTTGGTATATTCCAAAACCCTCTCGACTGATATCATCTGGTTTTCCAGTTCGGCAGTTATTCGTATCCCCCACTGGATGTAATCAAGCATGCTTAAAATTTGAGTTAGAATCAGTCCCACATCTCCTGGCAGGATGTCACGTAGAGCGAAGATGAAAATAAATATGATTGTTGCCATCAGCAAAGCAGCCAAGATATTGACGTACATCCCAAAAGCGATGCTGCTACTGATGGAAATGTAATAGGAAGTGGTGCGCAGGTCCAGGTGGTTTTGGAACTCCTCCGTGACTTTTTCCTCGGCTTTGAAAGCACGAATTGTGGGGACCCCATGAAATGTTGCAGTCAAATGATCAAACATTGGCGAACGAGCTAGAAAAAGGCAGACTCAGGATGAAGGAGAAAATCAGAAAGTGTTGAAAAAAAAAAAAAAAATAAATAAAGAATCACCTTGGGAAAGTCTTACCAAGTCCTTCTAAGCGTTTCACACTACGAATGGTTCTTACATAAAAATCACGAATAAAATATAAAATGATAAGAATTATAACGCATGGTGGTATCACAATGGGATTCACATAGGAAATCAGGATGAACGTAAAGATGACATGTACTCCGATATCCACAGCTTCGTAGATGTTTGTTGGAACTCTTTGGTCGATTATCTGAATATCTTTAGAAAACCTGTTTAAAAAGTTCAAGTTAAATAATGTCTTTTGTTTGTTTGTTATTATTAAATGATTTTTAATAAAGTGAGACAAGTTTTAGTAGATTCGTTTCAACAACCTGCTTAGAATCCTTCCGGAGGGGTTGGAATAGAAGAAGCTCATGGTAGCGTGTATGATGTTTCCAAACATTTTCACGTGAAGGTTTTTTGAAACTCGGAATGTTACTTCAAAAAACACAACCAGAACTATTATGCTTGATATCACAGTTGAAACAGTTAGGCTGCCGTGATAAATGATGTACGAATATTTGTCAGATTCACTCATGGTTTGGTTTGTTTCAGCTGTGTTCACCCAAAATGAGACAAGATAATCGGCACCTATTCCTGACAACTAGTAAGAGTTTTTGTTCCATTTATATTCAAGATTTAATATTTATATCCTTGAAGAAAAAAAAAATAAAAATCTACCTTGCTCAAAATTGTGAAGATCATAATTATAGTGATTAACCACAAGCTATCTGCAGACTTCATATATTCTGTGTATACTTTAGAAGACAATTTTCCCCGCGTTCTCAACTCCTTATCATCTGGTTCGCCATCATTATTGATCTCATTGATCTCATCAATATTTTCTTCTGTCTTTTTTTTGATCGGTGTCGTGTCGAGGGTAATACCAGATAAGTACTTGGCAAAGTTCGATTCGGAACTCAGAAGGTCGCTGTATTTACCCTGGATCACAATTCGTCCCTCATTGAGGCATATTATATGATCAACGAATTTCATATAATGAATCTGATGAGTCACCAGGACAACAGTCTTCCCTTTTAGATACGTTTTCAGACAATCTTCAAAAATACGTTTTCCTACTTCAGCGTCCACGGCTGACAAAGGATCATCGAAGAGATACACGTCTGCGTCGACATATACTGCTCGCGCGAGATTTATTCTAGCACGTTGACCTCCGCTTAGGTTTATCCCTCGGTCGCCTATTATAGTTTTGTCACCATAAGGCAAAAATGAAAAATCTGTCTGGAGTTGACATATGCGTGTTACCTCGTCATACCTAAAAGAGTAACGTTGATTATTATTTTGATGAAAGGTAGTAAGAAAAATGTAATTTATTTGAAGTTTTAAATTTTTAATGCTCGCCTCTCTTTGTTGAACGGTTGACCAAATAAAATATTTTGTCTAATCGAGGATGAGAAAATCCAAGGCTCTTGACTGGTGTAAGCGAGTTTTCCTATTATCTCAAAAGATCCCGACGTGAATGGTAATTCTCTAATCATGATTTGAAGTAGACTTGATTTTCCCGATCCAACCTGGCCAACAATACCCAGCATTGATCCAAAATTAATTTGGAATGAGATATCCTTGAGCACTTCTTCACTGGCGTCAAGATCCCATTTAGCAAACAATTGATTGGCATAAATGGCAACGTCCTTTGGTACCGTATTTTCCGTTTCTTTGACGCTTTTTGTTTCTTGCTTTTCTTCGAGCATCAGAAAATTTTCAATCCGATTGATTGATACTTTTACATTTATGATTGACTGAATTGCTGCGGGTAAAAGTTGTTGCAAAAAATTAATATTGGAAAATTAATAATTGAAATTGATTGAAATATTCAAATACAATTAACTGCTCACCTAAAGGAAATGAAATAAATAAAGCTGATTTGATAGAATCATAATATGACAAGAGCATGTAAACTTTTTTTGCGCTGATCTCGTTTCCGAAGCTGACATAAGAAGCTATGGATATGAAGAAACAAATTTTTGTGATGTATGTTTCAAACGAAACTATCAGTTGACTTAGATAATTAAGCTTTTTCTTCGCTTGCATTTCTTTTCTGTAATAAAACAAAAATGAATGAACAATTTTTTATGCGATAAATAAAACGTACGATTGTTGTACATTGCTACTTACAGCCTGCTGTCTTCTACTATGGCACAAAAAGGTTTTTCCCAAGCATACATTTTAATTGTTTGAATCCCTTTGATTATTTCATTCATCAATTTTAATCTCTTATCTGTTCTTTGAACAGCATTTGGAATTGCAGTTGAAAAAATTTTTCCAATTATTACTAAAATTCATAAAACAATATTGAATAATAATAACAATTAAACAAATTATAACAAAATTGGTAGTTTAAACTAACATACATTTTATAGTTCTTTATCCTTTTGTGATATCTTTTTTTGTTTAATTTGCAATGACTTTCATAATTTATAATTCATCATAAAAAGTAATACCTGAACTTACATTTCACAAAATATCAGAGATCATATAAACCATTATGAATTTATAACAAGCATTACTGAAGTCAACAAAGATATAAAAATTTTAATTCATTTAACTGAAATACTACGACAAAGTCTTTAGTTGTAATCAAATTAAAGCAATGAAATTTTTTTGTTTGATAATTGATAATAATGTAATTTAATACTTTATTTGCAGTCTTAGCTATTCTGGCAGCTCAACTTTGGAGTAGTTTTTTTTAAATAATTACCAAGAAACGGAATGCATGTAAGTAACAATGCTATTCCCACAAGGACAGTCCAATCAACACTCGTATAAATAATGTAAGCTATTATAGTTAACTGGATAGGCGCGATCCAGAGATCATGCAGATCAATTAAAGATGCATCGAATCTACCGACGTCATTGCTCAAGATATTTATCACCTATAAATCAAAATATAAATAAAATGTAGTATTGTATAAAAAATCTTGATGAATTATTTTGCATATTAACGTGTAATATTTAATAAGTTCAAATTAAAATGCATAAAATTGAATCATATAATATAATCAAATATATTTTTTTTACTAACCTGTCCAACTGTAGTACCGCTATTGTCTGAATTAGTGGCAGCAAGTCGTAGAATTTTACGGTAGATCATAGATGAGCAAGCGATATTCATTTTTATTCCCATATGATATAATGATTCAACTATATGGTAATTGATAAAAGCTTCAAGTATTGAATTCGAACACATAGCTAATGCCCAGCACGCAGCTTCAGTCTTATCAGAGTTTCCATTCGGAATAAAATAATTCAAAATTTGTCCTAAAAGTATGGGATTGAGTACTCTACAAAAAACAGTCACAGATTTGAATATTTTTCCACTTAACAATTGACATCCAACTTGCAGGATTTCTGCTTACCTTTGTCCAAGTACGAAGAACGATCGTAACACTCCTATCATTATGAACTTGGCTCCGAAAATTCTGAACAGCGCCCTGACCAATCTCGGCTGTTTTTTCGTTTTCGATGCATTGATTTTTCGCCGTTGAATAGACAATTGTTTGTTTAATTTGTTTCCCAAATTATTACTACTATGTTCCGTAAGACACGTGTATAGATCCGATTCCTCCAAATCTCTTTTGTAACCCAGCCGAAATAAATCCAGTAGCCATCTAGTTTAGAAAATTATAGGATTGATAAAAGACAATTAATAGTTTAATCATTCATTAAAAGGTCGTACTCACGAATATGAGATCAAGGAGCAGTAGTTGGCACCTTCTTTTGGATGTGCACGAGTATTTCTTTTATTTTTATCCATGGTTCAATTTCGGCTCTGCATCCATACTAGATGATGAGTGTGACGGATGCAACCATCATTCTCTTCGGAACTACTGAATCCACTTGTTTCATGCTCAACTGCCAACTTATCTTACTCGTTTATATAATAATGAAATAGCGATTGTTATTAGTATAGTTAGGTAACAAATACGTAACACACGTTTACTCACAGACTAGACGTTCATCTCTCTTACACTCTTCATATTTTATAGTGTCAATTTGTTTTTATTGCTTTGCCACTTATACTATAGAAACGAGTTGTTTCATTATACCTATAATTACCATTTTTTATTTCAAGGAAAGATAGAAAAGGTATAAAAAAGACCAGTTTTTATATGCATATTATTTTGCATTTATTCATCAAATTTTATTCAATTTGTGATTTGAAAGGAGTCGTTCATAGACCCCATAGAAAAAAAACACACAGTTCTTATTAAGGATAGAATTGTACAGAACTTTTCTTGTTACTTTTTTAACCAACAATAGAAGGGCGATATGGAAAAAATATCGGATGTTTGTACCATAATAAACATTCCGCACGTGATGTTTCAAGTGAAAATGTTTCTCCTTGACAAGCGTTGTTATTGACACAATATGACAAAAAAGTTTTCCATTTTGAGTCATATTTTAATACATTCGGGTTTCCCACGACTATCAAAAGAGACTTAGCTCGTGTTAAAGAAACGTTTATTCTCTGCAAATTAAAAAAGTAAGTTAATTTGAATTAAATAAAAAACATTATCAGGGTTAGCATTGGTAATTACTTTAGAGTTTGATATAAAACCAATATGATAACCGTTTGGAGAAAGTAATAATCGCGTTCGTACTGTTGATAAAATTATAATGTCTTTTTCTTCGCCCTGGTAAACTTGAACTGTACCAACATGGATGCCCGAAATTTTATTGTATTCCAGACATTTTTTGATGCAATCTGCCTGAAGTGAGTACGGTGTTACAATGCCGATTCTTTCTAACGAAAACTTTGGTAAACCTTGGGTTAACATTTTTAAATATTCCATAACTATTTTAATTTCTTGCGAGTTATATACACTGAAAAATAATTGTTTCAACGGTTTATAATTAATTGAAAAAAATGCATTTTTCTTTATTTTGAGTTATATCTTATTATGAGAATAAGAAATGTCCTCTTACCTTGGACATCCTTGGTGTTGGTATTCGTTACCGTAAACAGCATGAAAAATGATAGGAAATTTTTTATTTTTCAACTGTTCCCAATTTTGGTCAAGTATCATGTCAGATTTGCCACAGGCGAGCAATTTATTTTCGTAGAACAATTCATTAGGCATTTTCAATATCTTTGGATGATTACGAAAATTACGAACAAGATTTGTAATGTAATTTGAATTTTTTTTACTACAATCGCTGCGATAGATTTCAAGTTTCATTAGTCTTTCCATCATCGATATTTCTGAAAAAAATTGCGCACACATAGAGTTAAACAAAAAAATTCATAAATATATGGGTGATTCCATGAAAAATTCAATACACTTGAAAACTTGAGAATTGGTAAAAAAAATTGTTTTTTCTAAAGTTGCATTTTGAGACAGGAATTTACCTGAATTTTTTACTTTTTTTCTGATTAATTTTGGAGTATGAAGTAATTAATTTTTCGAAAAAAAAAACAAAAAAATGAGATTGTTGCAATAAGTGTTTTTCATGTTTAGACTCGGAGTCTGAGTCGTGCTATCAATAACAGGGCCGAGAAACGTAGGCCTTTTTCTTTCAACTTTTTTTATTCGGTACGGTGAGTTCTATTATTTTTATTGTGTCGTATGTCCATCCTGTTTAAAATGGTGAAATTCTAAAACTTCGATTCAAACCAAAGACGTTGTTTGGAATAGAATAAAATTGCCAATTTTTAATGCAATTATTTCGTGAAATTAATTTCACTGGAGTTTTCTTCTGCTCAACTGAGAAATTCGTGAACGGCCATAAAAATTAAATTGCGTAAAATGAAATCCCCTTAATTAATTGCGAAATCTGTCCTTTAAATCGATTGCGAAATCCTTTTTAATTATTCCACCACTTTGAAAATTTAATTGTAATTTTTAGCAAGCTTTAATTGTTCTGATTTGAAAATTTTTTGTTTGTTTTTATAAAAATTGAAAATCGTTTTTACCCTTTTTAGCCTTCATATATAAATTAGCTTTCTGCGATAATTTTGTTTTTAAATTATAATATATTATGTATCAAGAGCCGTAAGTGAAGGATTCTAAACGTGTGCGGCGCAAGACATCAGAAAAGGCTGCCAAAGCAAAGAACTCGTGCGCACGTTTTTAGAATCCTTTATTTCCAAGTCATGATCCATACTATATTTTTTGCACCGAGGGCGCATAAGTGATTATTTACGTATAGTCGCTTGAAATAAGCGACTTACACATCGAGTTGACAGAAGCGTAACCACAAGCTCGAGGTGCAAGAAATATTTGTTCCCTCTTCAAAGTAAAGGACTTTGAACTGGCTAATTTTCACAAACCCTTTTTTTATTGTTGTTTGTTTCCCTTTTCGTGACTTTTACATTCAAAGTGGCAATCAATGACAGCCCTTTTAATTTTTTTCGGAAGAAAAATGTTACCCTTAAAGCCGTCCTTTTTACTTAAAAGTTTCCCTTTTAGTAAATTTTGCCCAAATTCATTAAGTTCAGTCCAAAATAAAATAACTATGCGCAATTCCATGTCTGAGAGAGAAAGTCGATTAATTAATGTTAATTGACTCTTTGGAGGAGATCCTTCAGATCGCTGTTCCAGTGGGTTTCATTTTTGTAAAAATTACACAAAATTTACATAAATCTAGCTATTAGGGATCCTTTTTGTTTTCTGCAGACCTTTCTCATTTCCCATCGCCCCCTATAATTTCCTTTTCACTTGTCATAGCCTTCCTCTAATCTACCGTCATTTTCTGTAGAACTTTTATAATTTCTCCTAGGCCTACTGCACTGCTCTTGTATAATTCTCAATCCTTTCCCATGGGCTTATTTTTATTTTCCATGGACTTCCTATAATCCTCCGTCATTTCTTATACGTTCCTCCATTTAAATAAAATTATGTTGTATAAGTATATTAATTTTAGCACTTAACATTTATTGCAAAAACCTCATATTTATTGTTTTTTTTTTTTAAATTGATGATGTCATGCTTTAATATGAGAGAATATATGAAAACAAATCAAATATATAGGAATCACCGAGCAAATGTCCAACAAATTTCGATCTCACGACAGGACCAAGTTGTAGCGGATCTCCACACAGAACGACTTGCGTGTAAGTGTTAGGATTTGAGTCTGAACTAAGCAAGAGAAATGGAATCAAAGTTTCTGCTTCTGTAGCTTGGCTTGCTTCATCAATGAATAAGTAAGAAAAGTAAGTGCTTGGTAACCGCATACGGATTAATCTAAAAGGTAATTTAAAAATAAGTTAATTTGGATTTTATTACTTAATGAACAAAATTTAAATTGCGTAATTCAGCTCACTGGTTTCATCATTTGATTTTAATGAAAAAACAAATATGGCAGGAAAATGGGTTGTGCACTCAGAAAAAATCGGTTGGTTAATTTAACTATTTTTATATAGTTAAAGCTTTTATAGTTGTAACAAATATAAATATAGTTATAACAACTAGAATTCTATTTGACAGAACTATTTTCAAATTAACTATATTTGCTAGTTCGTTTTTTGGTCAACTCGTTAGTTCAATTGACTAAAAATCCAGTTAATAGAAATAAATTTTAATAGTAAAAAAACGTGAAACAAGAAATGTTGACGACGATTTGATGCTTAAAAACGTAAGTTAATATTGAAAAATATAAATGTCTTATCATGATTTTGATTTTAATATAAAACATTGTTCATTTTTCAAGTTTAATTGAAAGTTATCGCAAATTTTGTGACGGGCAAAATCGCCAAAAATGGTTTCAAAAATAACGCCTAGAGTTTTCGCGACATAGCGCCATGCGTATGTGCAGCAAGCCTTGACAGCTAATGAGAGATGCACGCCACACTGAATTATTAAGCTGTCTTGCGTTCGCTCCGGCGCTTGCTCTCCGCTATTTTCTTTGATGTTAATGTAATTTTTAATCCTGTTTCTGCAAGTTCAGGTGAGTGCTCATAATAATTACTATTTTAAAAGTTTCGTTCGTTAGTTTCTGAACATAACCTGGTTTGATTTAATTTGTTTTTCTAATCCGCTAATATGAGTTGTGATTTTAGGTTACGTTCAACGTCAAAGCCAAAAAAACGGCAAATAGGTCTGACATTTAAAATCTGACGATTTAAAAAAAATTCGCGTTACGTGTATCAATTTTGGTTTATGAATTGTCCTTTTTGATTCTGAATGGAAAACCAGAGTCGCATGTTGGTTTGGTCCTGTAAATAGAAAGAGGAAGCATCAGGTGGAAATATATGCTTCAAGAATAAATTGCTTGCCGGCTCTTTCAAGACATTTTTGAATGGAAAACCGTTTCGAACATCATTTGAGGACTATTTTCAGGCGTTCCGTGTTGAAGAAATTGACAAACAGAAAAATTTCTCTTATTGAACGACTTAACCATTATATAAAACAACGAAAGAAGACAAATTTTTCATTATTTTTGTGTTTTGAATAAATTTTTTATCCTAAATATAATATATAAATAAAAAGATAAAAAAATGAACAAATATTCTGTTTTTCATATTTATTTCATCGACAAAATTCAATTTTATCGCAAAAATAACTATCCAATAACTATTCAAGGTTTTATATAAATTTTATTTCATCAATAACCTTCTTATGTAGTTGGCACAACTGTTACGTTATCTTAATTTGACTAGATAGTCGAGTTCGCACAACTCTGTACCAACAACTTTTTGGTTGTGTTGACCAAAAAACGAACTAAAATTTTCTAGTTAAAGTTACATTTTTTTCTGAGTGTGTCATATAAAAATAATGATGATAATAACCTTTTAGAAGTTGCCAATGTACAAATGATTATCCGCTTTTTTATTATTGCGTCGTATGGTATAGAATGACCTAATTCGTTCATAATGTTGGCATACGGTTTTATCTTGTCATCAATGAGGTTACTGTATTTTCAAAAAATATTTTACATAGCATTAATTGATTCTATCTTGTTGTGGAATTTTTTTTTAATCCAGAGAAATTAGAGATTGGCTCTTACTAATCTCTTGAAGCACTGTAGAAACGTAAAAGATTCATACTTTGAGTATCATAATCAACGATCAACCGTTTTGTGATTTCATCGGCTGCATTATTTGTTGGAGTACATATCAAGACTTTTGATGTTAAATCGTTGAAGTAAATCTGATTTAATAAAATTAATTATTTCACGAAAAAAACTTATGTTTAACTAAATATTAATATATTGATGCTTATATAATGCCCATGTTAGATGATGTCGCATTTTTATAAATGAAATTGTTATTAAAATAAAAAAAATATTGATTATTATAACATTTGTATTTTTCTTCGGTAAAATTTGGTTTTAAATTTAATTTTCAATTCCGTGGCGAAGATAACGGTCGGATTTTGAATGCGGTTTATTTTCCGATTTAAAATTTTGATTCGTTACACAATATATTGACAATATATTGATAGTATTTTGAAATTGCAAATATATTGTCAAAACATAGTCCATATATGAAAATATGCAAACATATATGGTCAATATATGGTCAATATATTGTCCATATATTGTTAATATATTAACAATCTATTATCAATATATTGTCAATATATGAACAATATATGATTTGCTGAAAATAATATATTGTCAATCTATTGATAATATATGCACAGTAAATGATCATTTTTACTAGGGAAGGGTATATAATATATATAAAATTTTTATGAAAATTTGTTGTTTTGAATGATTTCTCAAAATGTTTAGTACTTGCAAAATCGTTTCGACTATAGTTACAGTTTTTCCTGTTCCTGGAGGACCAACTAAAATGTATGGAGCATTAATGGCTGTTTTGTTGATGATGTTTATCACTGCTTGTTTTTGCTCCTTATTATTTTTTACTTTCAAATTAATCCAATTTTCATCTTTCATTTTACTAGAAATCATAGGAGATTGATTGGGAATCAGTACAGGATTACCTGTACTCATTCCACTGAAATTAATGCACTGCATAATAAATACTTTTTCCTATTCTGAATATTTTGCTTTCGGATTGGATGCAAAAAAGATTCTCTCCATTCACATTGAATTATATTATCAATAGCATAGTGTTGGCATTGCAAAGGGTAGGTGTTAAACTTAAATTCGATATGAAAATTATTAGCTGAAAAAAACCAATCAATGCTCCTGAAAAAAGTTTCTTCTAAGTAATATTTAATTCATAATTATTTTGTTCAATCGATTTCTTTATACTTATACCTTCCTAAGGTAGCCTTGGCATAAATGAAACCGTCATGTATTTCACAAATTGTAAGTTGATTCATATTTGCAAAAATAAGATCGCCAACATTGATAAACGGGTGATTTTTATTGATAGCAGGAACCTCAATTTTGAACATCTTCCTTTGAACGTCGAGAGACAAACTTGGATTATCTAAACTGTATGACTTAAATTCTTCTTCACCATAAAACTGCTCCACATACAGTAACAATTTTAACATTTCAAGATGACCATAGAATGGCAATTCGTTCATTTTTGACAATCGAATCATAAGATTTCGATAATGTTCTTCTTTGTCAGTAATGCCAATAAAAAGACGTAGATCCCTTTTCAATATGTTTTTTATATAACATGGAACCTCTAATTTTTTAAATGCATGCGGTGGACTAAATTTAAGAAAAACGAAATTTAATTATAAATAATATTTTATCAAAAATGTTTATTCTTACCAGCGATGATGTGAAGATTCGTTGGAAGTCATTTCTCCAGACGCAAGTTTGGCGAAATCGTAAACTAGTAGCAAAATATTCGTTAAAACTATAACATAAGCTGGGTTTACAAATGCTACTGCAGTGTACTTGTTATCAGTCAGTTTAGCTCGCTTCAGGCATTTAACTGTGTACTGCTGGTAAGTGAGAAGCACTTTTTTGTATTGATTATAAGATGACTTTGACAATTTATATCTTTGCGATTAATTTATGCGCACAATTCAAAATGAATTAAGAGTTTATCTTTTTGTTTTCAAATATTTTTTCTTCGATTTATTTCCAAGTGACAGATGCGTGCACAGACTAAATTATTACTGGAAACACAGTTCAGTGAAAAAAAATGACTCAGAGTAATAAATTGCGTTTGTATAGAAACATACTAATAAACACTTTTGAGATAAAAATGCCAAGTATTAATTAAAATTCGACCCATGTTTATGCGTCAAATTTGACAGACGTTGTAATTTGTGACATAAGATTAAATTATTGATTGTACAAATAATAAAAAAAAAAACTAGTTGGAAGAAGTGTTTAGGTATAATAAATAACAAGAATTCATTAATAGGAAATAATGTTTATTATACAGTGTATATATTTATTAACTTCATTTATTTTATTTCTGTTATAAATTTTATATTAATAATTATATTATGTTTTGCCGAGCGACGAATGCCTTGATCAGTGTGCGCTTAGACTATAACAATCTCCGTAAAAAGTATAGAAACTTCTCGTGTTTTTAAATTATTTGTTTTTTTTTTTCATCTTTGACTAAACGCGATCACCGGGATTTTTTTTTTCATCAAAGGTGGCCAAAATATGTTGCGCTGAAAACGGCATAATCGTTCGGCATATAAATAAATGGTACTGTCAAATTTAAAAGTATAATTGGCTGTTCATTTTACGCGCTTTTTCATATTATCGTTTTCTCGACTTTTCCTGATTTTCTTGAAACGTTATACAAGTTCCGCCGCACTATTACATACATGTCTCGGCTCTACTTCTCACGGAACTCTAGCGTGTTTTTTTTTCAATTTGCAATACTTGACCCTAGGGTTAGTATTAATCATTATAATTATTCATGTAATATGTGTCATAATATAAATAATGTCGTTATAATATATCTATAATGATTACTGTCTTTTTTTAGTGATAAACTATCCGAATGTTACATGTTTTTTTTTTTCTAGTGGCCGTGTTCGCGTTAGTGTATTGAAGTTTGTATACAAGTTTAAAATGGATCAAGGTACTTTGTACATAATCGTCAGTTTAGAAAAGTTTGGTTTCTTCCAAAAAAATTCGGACCTTCGATAAACTGAATATTAGTTGCACCTCTGCGATGCAAAATGCTCCTGTTTCACTCGTCATAATCACCCCTCAGATCATAAAGACTGTTAGCGTTCCGCACCTTCTTCGCAATCCATTAAATTTAATGTAGAAATTGTCCGCTGCACAACGCGAAAACAAGAAAATGTCTTATATATTTATATAGATTTGTATATATATATATTTTTATAAAAAACAATCAATTGTCGATAGCCGCGACAACTTTTCGAAAAATGAATCGATCAATTCATGCTAAATGCAACAAACAGAGGGATAAGAACAAATATGGCATGAATCACTGTCCCCTTCATATAAATATATTTCATAATGAAGATTGTAATATATCAATAACTTCAATTTGTCTTTAATTTAATTTCTTTTCATTAATTTAGTTAAACCCGGGACGTCCATTTACATGGCTATAGATTTGAATGCTCATGCCATTGTTCGATTGATTTTTGCTATATCATTCGAACCGATTTCGCTAAGTCTGTGCCCCAGTTCAAACTTAATTTCTCAACCCTTGTCCTCCCTAACTCCTAGTCTTGAAAATCACTCGCGTTAAAAATGTACGCACTTCTAGCATTCTAAAGTAAGTGATACTATTATAATTGCGTCGTTAATCATAACATGGTCTTAATACATGTGTAATACAAGCAACAGGATTGTTTTTTTTTTGCGTAACTTAAATAAGCGTATGATTACAATAATAAAAATTGTATCGACGTCCGAAGAGCCAGTATCGCAATCAATTTTTTTTACAGTATCGCTCGTTCTTACAGTACATCGGTCTAATCTCATCATTTCTTCGTTTATAATTTCCTTTCGACTAATAATAATAATGAGTCAATACTTCACGCTCTCATTACATATCTATGATTTTTTTTTTTTTTTTTTTTTTTTTTTTTCATTGAAACGCTTCTCACTGCCGTCCGCATTATCAAATCGTTTAACAAGAATAACTATTACAAATCAGGCAGGATTTTGTTGATATATTCGCAGGATTTGTGTAAGAATGAAATCTCATCGATGCAGCTTGTAACATTTCTTAATTTTCGTACTTTGCAATAAAGTCTGATAGTGCGACGTACTATGCAATTTTATTTTCAACTCTCGGTTATTTGTTCAAATCTGAAAAAAAGTGAGATTATGTTTAGTATCGTCTCGCTGCGCTTGTGTAAGCCTCAAGTTGCGCATTCATTTATTTGATCGCGATTCAGATATAGTTGAAATTATGAACTGCATAGCACGGTACTATCTACTTTATTTAGTATCAATTGAAATGTTTCGAATCAAAATTTTGTTTGTATATTTTAGTACAGTTTTCGAAGTGATGTAGTTTGGTTTTGTTTGAAAAACATGAAAATAGAAAAAACAAGAAATGAAACAAGCTAGCGGCTGTTCGAATCATTCCGTGTGTATCACTCGCTAAGCTCTCACCACACTGATATGCTAGACCTCTCTTACTTATCAATCTAACGTTACATTATTGTTCGTTCTAAATAATCAAAATTTGTTTTCCGATGCGAGCAGTCAGTTTTAATAATGAACCGCATTTTCCAGACTTGTCCGAACATTATTTATTTTTCAAATCAGGTTCGGCCGAATCTGATGGTGCTTTCACAATAGCAATTTCGTCTGAACCCCTTCCATATTCATTTTTTTAACATCCGCTCATTACTCGCATACGCACACTGTTTTCTTTTTTTTTTTACTTAGACTATTTTGTTTAATGCGTTTATCATGTATTTATATTATTTATATAATATTTATTCCTTCATAATAAGTTCATAATCATTTAAATAATAGTATTAGTCAATGGGGATTTCCTTAGCACTCGTTCGCGTTTCACCGTTTATTAAAGATTAATACTGTTGTACTTATAATGATTAGTATATATACCCATAATCTTCGTCTATCCAATGGTTTAATCAAGCAACCTTGCAACCTCACATACCCGCGTAGCTCTCGCGCCTTTCTTTTTCTCTTTTGCACGGGATTTTAATTTCCAATGTCAACGTGACATTACGTAGGTACTTCGCGATTTTTAGGATTTATATATATTTGTATATTTAATCATCTATATAAATATATATAAATAGATACACTTTACTTGTGTCCTAAATTCAACGAATATAACTTTCCTTTGTCGATGACAACCGACTAAATAATCGTGCTTCGTTTGATATTATTTTCATCACTTGATTCATTGTGACTTTTTTCAGACTAAGACTAACCAATCAAAAGCAAATTTTGAATAGGAAACGAAAATATCTGAATAAAGGACTTGATTGTGAGATAATATTCGCAGAAATGTTTTTTTTTGTCTCTCAAACAGTCCCAACTCTTTTTCTACCTCTTTGTGTCTCGCAATCTCTATCTCTCTTTCATGCTTTAATCACCTATTTCCATGCGGTATAATAAATAGTATTTTTCTACATCAGGACATTATGCAATGCACTGGAATATACACCCTGTGCCTTGTTTCAGTTTATGTACAAATTCACTCGATTTCCGGCAAGAAATTCATTCGTAGCGTCTGTGCAACTGAAATCACACACTTCACGGCGAACCTCGTCCGGAAGTCGAGAATAAACTTGTTTCAGATCGGTGTTTGATTATACTACGCAACATTTGTAGCCCGGGTGCGAAAGTGCACTACAGGGCTGTTGATTAAAAAATTTATTGTATGCCACGCTGAAATCAACAATAGAACTGATTTCCTCTTTTCCTCAATGATTTCTGCATCTCTCTCTTTTCCTCTACCTATCTACCTATTTATCTGTCGTCATCTCTTGTCCATTATCTCTTTCAAACATTGCACTCGCTCTCACTTTCATTCTCTCATCTTGTAATCTTGATTTGTTCCGTTTTTTTATGTATAATATGTAAAAATATACAGGTTAGATTGTACTCAGTACGTACAGTTTAAAAAGTTTTTGCCCGTATTTTGTAGTGGCATGTAGCTAAACTCGGATTTCAATTAAAAAATGATTCTTCCTTTCTTCTCCTTTCTTTCTTTTTTTTCTTATGCGCATGTTAATGAAAATGAATAAATAAATAGGAAAAATATTATGCTATCCGCATAATGCTAAACCGCAATCTAGTTGCTTCGTCGCGAAGCCCATAAAATAGCACCTCTGTCAGTATTCCAACGTTTGTATTGGTAAATATTTTAAGAAATTGTCAGTCGGTTTACAATATAGGAACAAACAATTTGTTTTTGTTGTAAATAGCAAGTTCGACTAGAATTGATTGTCACTAGACTGCAGTTTAGCTTAAAATAAAAGCTTGAATAATTGTGTAAACGTTTGACTTCTCAAAACTGACAGTGACTAGGTCTCAAATCCTCGAATTATAGTTTTCGTATAGGCTGATCATATTAGCACTACGTTAATATCCATCGAGATCTAACAAAATAAATTATTGTGCTCTCAACACTTCTCAGCTGACTTTTGGTATATGACGCTTCCCAAATTTTCTGACAAATTAGAAGTTGCTTCTTGAAACATCATAAGCAAAAAGCGTCTGAAAATATAGTCGTAAACTTGCATGCAATTCAAAAGTTCAACAATTCTTGTTTGTACTCAAAATACCTTCA
Organism: Trissolcus brochymenae; assembly: GCA_030523145.1. NCBI lineage: Eukaryota > Metazoa > Arthropoda > Insecta > Hymenoptera > Scelionidae > Trissolcus > Trissolcus brochymenae. Next base: position 223,349 of record JAQQRF010000279.1, on the reverse strand, counting down.
CACATTTGACTAAATGAAACTGTTGAACCAGAATTAGACTTGTGGACCAGATTTTTTTAACTAGAACATGTTGACCGTAAAAATAAATTGTTATTAACAAATAAAATATTGTCTGTAGACAGCAAAAACCATCTGCTCCAGCCAATAGAAACTAAGTATGATATACAAATATAGATAAGATTTCGTTTACACTCAGATGTATGAACGAACACCTGCTAATGACAATAAATCCACGACGAAACAACAAAATATATTGTCAATAGCAAAGAACGTTCAGCGAGATCAAGGTATCCTTATAATAAAAAATTCCCATAGCACCAAGAGAAAAGTAGGAATAATAGATGATGATAATGGTCGAACCAAAGAACAGCCGCGTTCATAATAATCGATCCGACGATTACCAATTTATAGACTATCTGCAATCAAAATGGCAGTTTTTTTGTTTGGTCGAAGTTCGACTCGTGATATACTGTTTTCGAAAAACAGTTTTCGAAAAACAACCATAAAGTCCGGATTCAGTCAAATATGTTCCTGTTTTTTAGTTGATTCATCTGATGTCATTTTGTTTATTCGCAGAAAAATGGAGCATTTGAAAGACAACGAACAGAGAAAGAAATAAAAAGTTTATGTCTTTTAAATTCCTCATAACTACCGGAAATCGACTCCTACGATTTGACTATTTGGTAAACTATTGTTCAATGTTGCCGTGTTGTTCTTGTGACTTTTGTTTGATTCCAATTTTGCTTGAATAGTGATTTATTGTCCTTTGCTCTTGAACATCCATAAACAGATAAGTTCTAACAAGTGATGTTATTTTTATGAAGCTTACCCTGTACGATATATCAGTAATCTTACAATTGGAACAAGAATTGGTCGCCGAATTCGATTTCCTTGGGGCATGATGCTTGAAGAAAGAATTTCGTACATTTTCCTGATGAAGAACTCTCAGGATGAACTGAAACAGGATTTTTAGATCTTAAACTTGGAGCTTTGACTAGAGTTGAGTTAAAATGAAAAAGAAAAAAAAATTAATTTAAATGATTACAATCCTTTTTGCAACGATAAGTTTCAATGCTTAGAAACTACGTCTTATGGAAAGTGATGTTGTACACTTGACAAACATCGTATCGAAAATTCATGAAAAACCTTAGCATTGCACTGTTATACATGTTCATGCTTGACTGAGTCTTTACGATTGCTTTACCAGATTCATTTTCAACAATTGGACCGTAAAATATTGCAACTATATTTTTGTCGTAATTGTTGAGCAAATTAAAGAATCGACATTTCAACTACATTATCATGAAAAATAATCAAAAACATGCGGTTATTTTGTCAATTTTAATTTTGATTTTATAGTTCATTTTTGAAAAATCTTTCTAATCGTGTTTTAAATTAGAACTGTTTGTTTAAAACCATTCGATTTAATAAGACTTGTTTGAATGAATAATAATCTGTTGAAATTGCACCAGTCCCTTTTCTCAATTCATTTCAATGAAATTCTTTGTAATCGAACTGAGAGATCAGTAAAAAAATCAGTTTCAAACTTCTGAGTGATTGTAGGAAGAAGAACGAAAAGTGAAAAGACAAAGCATATTTTTGTGGATTTAAAAAGTTGAAGAAGAAATATAAATCATGGATGGAGCAGCGAATAAATTCGAATGCGTTTGAGTCACGCGAGTTTGTGGACCTTTAGATTCGTCGTACGAGTTGCAGAACGACATCGATCGTGTTTGAATTATCGACTAGGGTTGAAGTTCGGATTAAAAAATAGACTCGTAAGGAGGGGTTGGGGAGGGGAGAGCGTGGTATCAAAACTGCGACCTAAATGGTTTAGCGTGATTGTTGTAATTAGCTGTCACAGTGACCAACTATCATTCGTTGGAGTCTTTAAATTCTATCTAACTGCTTGACTAATTTTGAGTTGGCACACGATCCACCACGTCCGCGCGGTGCTCCGGATAAAAGAAGCTTCTTATTTCCTGCTTTTATATTTCTTTCCAAGCATCGCACAGTGTACTCGGTCGACGAGTCAAATATAATCCACTAGCATTTCGTGTAAAAGAGCCACTTGTTAGCCAACTGTTGCTCACCGTTTCGCTGTGCTATTCCACGATCACAATTTCGTGTCATAATTCATAGGTTCTTGCGTGTTAAATTAACCACGTCGTTGAAGGTCGATCGATTGCTATGCCGTTTGATCAATTTATCAAATAATTATTCGCAACTCTTTAACAAGCTTATTGTCTTGAATTCAATTGTTAGATGACAAGCGAAATTGACAAAATTGGTTTCTTCAGTTTGGTCAACGGCGACTCTTTCATCAAAAAATGCAAATGTGCTTCACACTTAGAAAAATAGATAGTTAAAAGAACTATGTATGTAGTTATCTCAAATAATATAACCACAATGAGAAAAATAGATGGTCAACGAAACTATATGTACAGGTAGTAAAAGTTGTGTGACGTTGTGTTTTAGCGCAAGCATATTCATGTTGCACTGGTTGTGCAGGCGCGCAGGTGCTCCGTTTACTATCTGTATTGTTAATTTTACTATCTGCAATGACAAAACGCATGTGTTTTTATTAACTCAGCAAACTTTTCAATCATCATTTTCATTGTCCTTAGCACACGGCTGTTTGCAAACAGTAAAATAAAATTAATTTATAGTGTCACTTATACCATCTATTTTGTCTACCAAGTATCACTAATCTCTGCAAAACTAAAAACATCCGATGACGAAATTTGCGCGTTGGTTTTTTAAACTTAAATCACTTGCTCTACGTTTCATGAACATTTCAAACAATTCTATTCAACTTCACACTCTGCCTCTCTATAGTTTCATTCAATTTTGTTTCTTATATAAGTGCGCTTGCTCATATAACATTCAGCCATCTTGATTTCGCTGGTGACAATATATACTTTCTTTATACACAAACTCAAAACGCATTTTTCCTAAAAGCTTATACAAGAGCCGACTCAAGTCTTTTCGACTCTGTCTCATTTTCTTGAGATAGCAACGGCCGTACTGTCATTGGCCGACCCAATCGTTGCTTAAAGCCCAAATGACGAATTTGTCGCTGAATATAATTTTTGTTTCCGTTTCATGTTCACTTTGATATTCCTTTACGGTAGCGTGAAAACAAACAAATGGGCTTGCAAGACTATAGCATGGTTTGCTCTGCGTTTAATCAAAATATACACGCATAACTGTATCTCGTTCTACGTGAATCCGTTATTAACATGAGTATGTTTCAACTAATGCTAGTTCACGCTGTAATTAATATATATATAATATATGCATTTATATATGTGGTTGATTTACTTTTATTTTTAGATTTCACTTTCAATCTTTATGTAAATTGTTGATCTTACCATCTACGTGAAATAATTTTAAAAATTTCTTTGGCGATTAATTATTTAAAATATGTCTTGTTTATTATTTTTAATCTCGTACAGGTTTTAATCCCTGTTCAATATAATATATTAACATTATTATTTATAAAGTATATGAATTACTTTTTATATACCCATGTAGATAGTTAAGTATTAGCATATATATTTATATATATTTTTTTATTCGTAATTCTTAAACAATAATAATTATAGTAATCGTAATCATAGTAATTATAATAATCATAAAGTATATCAACTGATTTAGGTTGCTTTATTTGCTATATAAAACTATGCTATTTCCCCTATTTAACGCTTGATAATTAAATAATCATGATGATTTTTCATGTTTAATCGCTATTAAGTCCTATATTTTTATCCGCATTCTTGCCGTAAACGCTTTTTCGCAATACAGAATCTTTGAAGGGATAAAATTGTTATATTAAAGAGTTTTTGGGGAAAGCGCATTTGTTTTAATTCCTTTCCATCTTTTGCACGGGATATGAAAACGAAAAAATATGATTTTTTGCTTTGTTTTTTTTGTTTTTTTTTGTTTTTTTTTTTTTCATTTAATTCGGTATCTGTACAATAGTGACGCACCTCAGTTCACTTGCCGAGAGGCACGAAGAGACGCACTATTCATAAGTCTCGTTTTAATGTTGCTTCTCCTCTTGTAATAATGTCAATGCATTACAACTTTTCTGATGCTTAAAATACTTGCAACGAGGAACGGAAAGAAAATGCTTTTTCTGATCTTACTTTGTTATATATCATTTTTTGACTACACGTTACGGATGGATAATGCGCAACGTTCTCTCATCGATAATTGCACAAATTTTCCCACTTGCCACCTACTTGTATTATTTCTCAATACTTTTTATTTTGTAATTTAAATAATAAGCGTTACAGATCGGAATCAGCATTGTCATTGAATTCAAACTTTTTTACGCGAGTGCAGTAAAACTTTTTAAATTATAAACCTCATTTAGTGATCTCTTAAAGTATATGAGGAAAAGTATATCCATACTAACCGCATTGGTGACAAGCATTAAATCCGATAGTGCAATTTGTGATATTAAAAATAATTAGTCTTTGCGAATAGCTAAATTTGATACAACGTGTGAAGATTTAGTTTATTGTGATACATTTTTCAGTTATACTGGGTGTGTGATGCCGGTTAGTATTCATAATTTTTAAGGTAAATTACTAATATATAGAGTAAAGAAACTTAAAATAGTCCCGAAGGTACATGATTGAGAACAGGTGCTTTATGATACTTCCACGATACTTAGGTCGAACAACTAGCGAAGAATCTTTGTCGCATTGATTAATTTACATATCACATTTTCAACCACCGTCAAGCTTTTCTAAATTATGAACATCTAACACATACGTCAGATCTTAAGAATGGATCACATAATTTACAAAAATTGAATTTGGTCTGGATTTATACATTATTGAATCATCATTGCACATGTTTAGTGACAGATATATTGCTGTCACAAATGATAAAAAAAGTTGTTAGTACACAGAGTAAAATATTATTCATTGAAACTACGAGAAAATGTTAATCTGTAAGTATTAACTCATTTTTTTATTCTGATTAGATATAACAAAAATCATTTTTTTCGTGCACACAAATCCTATCTTTACTCATTCACTCTAGAGATTAAGAGAGAGAGAGAGAGAGAGAGAGAGAGAGAGAGAGTGACGCGTATTTACTCCCCCAGAAAATCTTAGAGTTTTTATTTTCTTGAGGGAGCAGAAATGCGTTTTACTTTCCCTCTCAGAAGTAAATGTATGAACTTTTTTGTATTTGTAACAAAAAGTATCATGTGCACCATGGAAGGAACGCTTTTACACACACGGGAGTAAAAGCACACTTTCCTTTCTTGTTGCACAATATTTTACTTTGTTTAATTCTAAGACTCAGTAAAATATACCGAAATTCCTTACCAAGGTTTTCACGTATAATAATTCTCTCTGTGTATCAACTATAACGTATATTTGTTAAATTGCGTTCAAACAAAATTCGAGAATGAATTTTGGCCTTTTAATTTCAGATTAACAATCAAACAATTTTTAATTTACGACAGATTTAATAGTGGCGTAAACAATTAACAAAGAATTTAAGATAAGTTAATAAAACATGACACGAAGAGACGCAAATCACAGATTAATTGTAACGCCTTACATTTATTACAGCCTTGTTTTCTCTATGTACAAATTCAATCTTCGTTACTCAGATCGTGGAAGCGTCATTAATCACCTTTTCATGCAATCAAAACTCAAATGAATTTATAAAGATGAGATAATATTTTGAAAAATATTCAAATAACTTTTGGACTTAATTTTATAGAAATGTAGAAACACATATAGGAAGGAGCATGGTCTCTGAGACTCCACTTCTAGATCCGTTCTTGAAGATAGTTCTCATTATGCTAGTCTCAAAAAATCGTGTGACAAATAAATAAATTAATTAATTAATTAAAAATCTTTAACTCGTCCACCATAATGAATGTTATTACAAAATTAGATAATCAAATTTGACATTACTGTTTAGTGATGTATTGTAAGAATCAGTATAGTGATCTGTCATATAATATTTTATGTTAACTAAATTCTCACATTGAATAAGGTTCAAATTGAAAATTATTTGCAAATAAATTAACAAATTACTTTAGAACGTTCATATTTTTGAATAATTTCGAAAACAAATTTCTTGCATGATGTAACAGCATTTTAAACCTCCTGAACATTTTATACACTACTGAATGATGTAGGTTTAAGCATTATTTGTTTTTTATTTGTATGTGATGCTATTTGGCCGAGGGGTGTGCGTAAATGTTCAGAGATTTACCTAACGATGTGTAGAATTTGGAGGACATTGTCGGCGAGAAGAATAATTGGTCCCGGATTGAGGTTTTCTAGACGGCCGGGTGTATAAAGATAGATAAATTGCAAACACTTTTTGGATTGCCAATTGACACTGTAATTAAATGCTCCATGACTGTCTTCAGTCACATCATCTAAATCTATCTTACTGTATCGAACAGAAATACTTGTAATAAAGAAAAACTGATTATTACTAGAAAAGAATTAAATTTCAAAATTAAATCAATCAACGAAAAAAGATTTAACAATTATTCAACACTTAATCTTTTGGTATAATGGCAAAAAAAATGAAAGCTCACAGTAGTAATTATATATTTTCGTCACATGATAATTATATACACATGTTTAAAATTTTTTTTTTTCGAAATTGTGTGATATTACGTTACTTTACATTATATGCAATTTCATTGTTTGGCCGCCATCGTTAAAAAAAAAAAGATTGCTGTACTACTCGCCCACGTAAAAAAAACGAAAGACTAATTGGAGTAGCTTGAAATCGGTCCCAAGCAGCCGAAAAAAAGTAAAAAACATGCATAAAATGCTCTCACGGATTGTCTTTCTCGAAAAAAGGATTCACCTAAAGTAGGACAAAACCCTGTATAAAATAGAACTCTTGGTTTTGCGGAGATTCACCTGCATCAAAATGAAACTGCGCAATTCAATTTGTATGCTAGGTTACGCAGCTTTTTTTTTCTTTATAAAGAGATGTATATATAAAATAACCGAAAAAATTAAAAAGTAAAATCAGTCTCAGGGTTTTATTCCTTTCATCTGCGTTATTACAACCTATACCTGATTTGTCAAATAAGTTCTTATGATTTGAAGCATCTGTCAGATTTAAAAAGTTTCTCGTGTAAGGATGCTAATGAAGAAAGAATTTTCTTACAGCGTTAATATTTTGTTTGCTGGTTAGTTCTGCGTATTTTTCAACAATTTCACTCATGCGCAAAAAATGTTAAAAACGTACCCTGTTTCCTCTAGTCACTGACACTCAGTCTCAGTGACTATATCCAATCACGTGGCAAGAGATTTTAAATTGCAGCACAACGTTAATCTCAACTTTTGTCTGCTTTAATTGTTCAGATTTGTCGGTTTTAGAGTTTAGTTCTTTTATAAAAGTCAAAATAAACATTTTTAAGATCCGTCTGTATAGTGAAAATTGGCCTACGTTCTTTTTTTCTTCGCACTTTATTAACTTTTAAAACCGATTGAGATTCGTCATTAAAACGCTCGCTGATATTCGAAACATCAGTACGTGTTGTGTAAAAATAAATTTGAAGCATCCTCATGGTTTATACTATTGTTTTCCCCCTCTTATTTTCATCTATTCTTCTCTTATAGAATAGTATATTCATTTCATATGCTGATAACTTTATAGTAAGTTGCATACTATTTGGTTGTAGCAAAAACTTTATTGAATAAAATAGTTTTTTTTTTATTTTATTTATTTGTAATATCATATTTTGTATTTGTGTATTATTAATAATATACGTTAAGTTGTGGTTAGGTAATTCTATTAGAATTATTTGAATGTATTTTAAAAAGCTTATAATGTAGTGATATTTTCAATTGGTGCTTACGCAGAAGCATTATTTCAAGTTTTTTTCATGTATTGTGCGTGAGAGTGTAAGATGTATGTGTTTATGCAATTCAGTAAATTGTCGATGTCAGACTTAAGATCATATTTAGTGTCTTTTATATGTCGCATACTTTTTTTTACATTTTTGTATTTCATCAAAATTATTTTTGTCTTTTTTTGTCATTTTATTATCAAAAGAAATACGTTTTTGGGTTGTGAACAACGCTAAATTTCTATTTCACTCCCATTACCTGGACGTTTTTTTTTTTGTTCATTCATAGTTTTTCTCTGTAACTTGTTTATTTTGAACCAATTTAGCTAAATTTAATTTGTAAAATAAAGCACAAAATAACAAACTTATTAATGTCATACCATAATTACATCATTGTGGTAAAACAATTATCAAAATTTTGACTTTCATTTTTCTTTTTTTTCATGTTACACACGTAATTGCATATCTGTATGCAGTTAGCATTCTTAGAGTTATTGATTTTTCTTTATCGCAATAATGTCCTGAATCATCCAAATTTATGCTACTTTCTTTATTTTTACTTCCGATATTTGTTTGCGTGCATAAGATACAGTGTAAACAGAAAGCACCAATTTCAAACAATCTTTATTTTTCAACCCAAAATTATTTAGTGGTAACAAATGTTGTCTCTTTATTGATTTGTATTTTTATTGATGTTGTAGTATTGAAAAGACGATGTAATGCAGTTCAGTCATATTTCATTGTACAAATAGACTTACTGAGATCAACAAGGATAATATATCACATTGAAGCGAAAAGCAAATATTAACTGATTTTATACAAATTAATTACATAAACAATAAAATGAAAAACAAATATAAATGTAATTAATCATTTAATCAATATACTTAAAATTGAAAGAAAAATTAAAAAATCATGACTGAAGGCATTCAACATCACTTTTCTTGTGTGCTTGAAATAAAATTTCATAATTCTAATGTATGCGACGATAACACAATCGCGACGAACAAAAAATGAATGCGATCATTAAAAATTATCAAAACCATGTTCAACGTCTTTTCAACCTTAAAATTACAACTCATAAGTAATTACCGCCGATAAGCTGGCGTATAAACAACTGATTTGGTTATTCGCCAACTCAACAAAATGACAAAGTACCTCAATTTTTTTGTACACACGTGTACACGAGTTGGCCAATAATTGCGCCTCGCTATGCAAGAATGCATACATTACGCTAGAATTGTTAATTATGTAGATACATATATAAATAGTATATATATATATATATTTGTATGCTTGTTTTTTTTATATTATTATATATACTTATGCTATATATGTACTATATATGTACAATTGAGTAAACGTCGAACCGAAATGGCGACGCTTGAACTCTTTCACTTCAAATTAATCTTTTTTGTTTTTATAATTTGGGCTTCTAGCAGTTCTTTTGAATCGCGTCCCGCCCTATCATGCGAAATGGTCTATATATTGCATCAATGCAATTCTCGTCGCAATTTATGACTAGAATAATTTGCTACAATTCTAACTTTTTTTTTGTTAAATAGACTGCTTTTTGTCTAGTTATATTTTTTTTATAATATATGTCATTTCATTTATAGTAATGTAAGTACTTAGTTTTCTTTATGTACGAACCTCAACAAGATCAGATTTTTTCTTTCCGTTTCTGCGCTTTCTACTGTATCGCGCGAAGCTTGAACATGCGTATTTCTTTATTCTTTGCAAACAAACGAATAAATTAGAAAATTATCATACGAAGTTTTGTACAAAAATAATTTGCATAGCAACTGTAGGTACTGCAAACAGGCTCGCAACATTCATATTGATGCATTTCGCATGGACTTCCTTAAAAGTGCGACAGAGCTCGTTTAAACTTCAACGCCGAAAAACAGACGCCACTCATGGCTTTCGGTTTTCGTTTCAAGATATAAGTAAAATTGTATATCGTAACAGATCGTCTCAAAATTGATAAAAGCAATTGTGTAGTACCACAATGATACTTTATATTCCCTCGTGTCGTTTGTCAAATAAGCTGTTTTTTAAATCAAGTGAATGGATAAGCTTGAAGATGGTGCCGAAAAGCGTCAATACTTAACGTCACTCGAGCTTCATCAAACGCTGACCAAATCTTGCAGCGCATCGTGAAGGTCGAATTTTATTTAGTCCGTCGACACGAGCGATTTCATTTCAGTTTGCTCATTGAATTTCAAAGAATACACTCGATTACTATCGTCAGGCTGAGCGCTTTCTTGGCCCCGAGTGACGATAGTTCATGTTAAGTAAGCTTTCATTGGCGCCTTACAGTAGAATGCGTCGTCGCATCGCAAAATGAGACTTTTGTTCTGGTGATTTGTCTCTTATGCTGTGTCTAGCCTATAAAAGTCTAGGTGTGTTTATTATTATTTTTTTTTCGTTTAATGTAACCTAATGCAGAGTATTTTGTATTGCGCCGATCCCTAGCGTCGTTTTCCACTGCTTCGCAACCTCAAAGGATCTCATTCAGCGTTTTAACTCGCTATCTAAAAACCGTTGTGACTCGTGTCTATTTTGTACAAACATAAAGCTTCCTTGACTAGATACACTCGACGATCGTTTTGCAACGCAGCGTCTCTCCGATCTTCTCGAATCTTCAGCGGACGGATTGGCACTTTTCAAAATGGCTACGCCTTCTTTGGTCGTTGGTTTTTTCTTTTTCTTTGGCATTTAACCCGTTGGAAGATTATCGGAAAAAAGTACAAACGACGAAGAACCGTACGATGCGGGCCCCACGTTGGGCGCCATTTGTAAGCAACCTTCTTTTTTTCGTCAAATCACGTGCTGGCCGAGACTGCAGCGACGGAAATGAAATATTTACAAAACGACTCGTTCCCGTCAGAGGCAGATACTTTTTCTTTCCCATTCCCATTTGTTTCTCAACCAGCATTCAGTTGTAAGTGTGCGATTTTGAGAAATGCCAGGAGCGCGTGCCGTCGCTGACTTCTGAAGGTTTACCTGAGTAACTGCTTATCATACTGAGACCAGATTATCGGTTGAATATTGGACGTGTTCTGCGCTGAAGACGCCCGATGCAATTGCGTTCACTCGTGACGTAGTTCTAATAGTTGATCTCTGTTAATTGTGATCACAAGCGAAGCAGGGTCCTTCTCGACGGCTCCATCGATCGGCTAATAATTTGTTCTAACGATGCTTAAGTTATTTCCTAAAGAATTAACTAACTAGTATACTAATTGTTTTACGGTGAAGAGGACAGATACGCTGGTTCCAACTCTTCATCTCTGATCTTCGAGTGTTTCATGGGTTCTACATCGAAAGTACTCTGAAACAGGAAACAAAAAAACACATGTTAGCACCATTCTTTCCTTCATCTTAGCTAAACTAGAATAATTTTTCTCAATCAACACTTTACAATAACTGTAATCTTATATAAGCCGAAATCGAATTAACTCGATGGTTGAAACGGTAATTAACGTTCAAATGAATTTGGAACATTAGTTGCAGCAAGACATTTTAGTCTATACAAATTAAGCGTCACTTTAATTCAATTGGGAGTAGGTTATAATAAACGAAGGATTAGTACTCAATCGATAATGCAACGATGAACGTAAAATGTTGATGTTAGGATCCAGTTATAATGGCTGTTACACAATAGATGATTAAATGAACACGTTGTTTAAATCAGTATATTCTGTATGTGAAAACCGCTATGATTATTATGTGCAAGAAAATTATGATATGAAATATTAATCAGTAAATATTGCACTATTTTATGCGGAAAACATGATTTTGCAGAAAACTTACTTTGCAGCTTATAATGTAGTGTATAACCTGGCCACTTTGTCTAGGCTAAGGTGTGGGTTAGTACGGTCGGTTAGCATCCTTGGGTCTTTTTAATTGGACTTTTAACCGCTTCATGCCTATCTGGAAGCCGTTCATTGACTGGATCGCTACGTTTGCACTTGTTGGGTTATCAAATGACACAAAACCTGAAAACATATCAATTAGTTAAACACTTTTTCACTTCTTATTATACTATGATACCTAAAAAAATTTTCAGTTTTGTTTTATTGATACTATCAAAGCATCGAAATATTAGGAAATTAATGTTTTCCACTCATTTATGATATAACTGTATAAGCACCTGTCCAAATTGATATCAAACATGTTTTTTACAGTATTTTTCTTTTTTTTCCACAAACTACAGATTACTGCAATGAATAATTTTTGCGAATATAGATTCAACTATTATCAATGTGCTAGGTGGTCTTCAAAAATTCGTCAATGTCTGCATTTTAACACATGTTATTTGTGCATTGCAATTGAAATTCGGCAAATATTCAGATCAACTTCAATGATCGTGTTGTTCTTCTGCTTTACATGGAAATTTGTAAAAACGAATTGGGAAATGCCATATTCAAATTGAAGGATTACATTTCCTTTTCTTTCTGTCGTAATTTTTGTTCAACAGGTTTTATGATGACGTGTATAAAATGGTTATTTGGTTTTTCTACAGTTTTTTTTATTTATTAAAAAGCAATTAACTGGTTGTTAGTTTATACAGATTAAAAATATATCAACTATTAATAAATATAAAATAAATATATCATACAAAGTTATATGGTATTAAGAAGCAATAAAATTTGTACCTAACGATCTTGACTTTAACATGTGACAATAACGTTTCTCCAATTACGCCGTCTATCAATCTTAAATAACGACATCGTGAACCATTAAAAATGTTTCACATTCGTCTTATCGCTCTTATCACTGAATAGTGTCACTGGAGAAGGAACTTTGTGGAGTGAAAAATGACAAGGCCGGCAATAAATAATTCAGCTGCGACCACAAAAGGGGAACTGCATTGTGTACATATGTGAGTCTGAAAAATTTCGATCGATGGCCGATCGGGATTTTACGAGGGTTGTATATTAATCAGAGAGCAGGGCTGTAAAAACCATGATTTTTAAAAAGTTGCTATTAGTTATACAAAGTTTATCGTCGTTTTTCATTAATTCATATTTTTTGTTGTAGTTGTAAGCATGGAAAAAAACACTATGCAATATCTTACAGGTAAGTATAATAAGTAAAACTCGGGTTGCACTCGCTCGGGTGAATTTAACGATCGAAATAAAGTTTCAATAAACGGCACTAATCTAACACTTTGACTGCCCAGTTGAAACTTCAAGTTCGGACTTGAACCAATTTATGTCATTATCCCAAAATCCAATTGTAGATACGCCAGTATAGTCTATAATTATTGAAAACTCATTCGAACCGATCCATGGAAAGTTAGACAATTTGCTTATTCCGATGTAACAATGAAAATTCGATGTATTATAAGATTGTTTGTTTTCATAATAAGTCTATTGAACAAGAAATCGAAAAAATTTAATATAGAAAATGGCAAAGCTTTTACTTTCATATATCATGAACAATCATGAACAACAAAGAAAAGTTATTTTTCAGTAAACGTGAAAACATGTTGAAAACAACATAACTGGCTGCAGTGTACATTTGTCTGTTGTTTTGTTTGTTATGAGATCGCATTCTGGTAGGTTCTGAGTGACACGATGAACGTGTCAATTTGTTTCCAAGAGAATTAATTTCGCGAAGTTGTGGATAGTAAAAAATGAGCCCTGAGAGAAGGTTGAAGTCAGAGTGACGAAGGATGGGGGTGAAAACGTGCGCCGTAAAATACGAATATTTTACTTTCTACGGTTTCACTTTGGCAGTAAAATCTGATTTGAGAACGTAAATAAAGCTTTGATCTCGTATACGTAGCTGTTAAATTAATTTGATCTAAATGAATATGGCTGCAATCAACGGCTTTCACGCTGAACGAACATGGGCTTTGTAATTTGATTTCATACTTCTGTCACGGCAAATTTAACTAACAGAATGAGTTTAGGTTCAGTAACGTCATTGGACCGGTGCGAATTTTGCTGACGGTTTCGTCTCTTCTAATTTGATAGAAAATTTCGTTCTCGGAATCATGCGCTAAATTATTAAATAACATACATTGCTCTCGTGACAATGATATTACGATGACAAAGTTTGACGAAAACAACGGTATACCATTGGCGAGCGAGACTTGAAAGCACTCCTCAGTCGAATAGTTAGATGCCGTTCAAAGCCCCGCACGAGCTTGTGCGAGTTCGATGCAATGCGTGCCGAACATTTGTTCCACTTTGTTCTCAAGTTTCATTCATTATGGCAACATTTTTTAATACAATTTTTCACATCGACACACATTTTAATGAATTTCTTAATGCATCAAATTTGACAACTTCTATGATTTGAAATGTTGTGTGAATGGACGAGAGAACTTTTTTTTTCGTTTAATACGACATGGCGTGTCAATCGGAATTCGAATATCAATAGAAAGTGAATGCAATTAATTTTATGTCAGTTATTGAATTCGTTAACTTAAAATCATTTTGATTTTCCTGTTTCGATGCTGTGACAACTCTTCCAATTCACAATTTTTTTTTCTCTGCGGAAAATAATTATTTATACAAATTTTTTTTTCAGCTGTCTTCTTTGTTACAGTGAATAAATAATTCCATTGCAATGGGTTTTGTACAAGAAGTATTACGACGCACAACATCATAAACGAGCATGCGTTTTGCATGATGTTACGACAGCTTTTATATCTCGTTTTTCAGTCACTGCATTGTGGTCACGTGTAAACAGCAAAACTGATATTTTTTGCCATCGAAACGTGTCGCAAATGTGAGTGATGTATGATTCATAGTTATAGTCAGAAACAATTCAATGTCATAAAACTCGCATAACAATTTTTTTTAATCTTTAAATTTTTTATAACTTCTTTTTGTAAAATTCGTCTGTTTCAGTTTTGTTGCTTGCTATAAAAATAGTATTATGCAAGATTTAGACGAAGAAATAACTCTTAAAGATTTTGGAAATAGGGATGGTCAAAAGTAAAACAAGATTTGTTGAATAATAATATTCGTTGAAAAATATAAATGTTGGAATCACGAGCTATCGTTTTTATTATAAAAAATATCTTAATTTAGGATAGTTTATACGAAACATGACTTTATAAGTGAGCTCAAATCATAACAAATCTGTTATATTTCAGAGATAAAATTCACTACTTTAAAGGGCCGGGGTTTTTCTAAAAACAGCATAAAACTAAATAAGAATTCAATAAATGAAATGACGGTAAAAAATATGAGCAATTCAGTCTAATACGACCAATATTTAAGACTGAAAATGTTGTCTCTAGTAAAAACTGTCATCCACCATAATAAGCTTCAACCAATCACAGTCGAGTCAGAGATGAAAAAGCTAATCAAAACAAATACTGATATTAACTATACTTAAAACTCTATATAACTATTAATTGAAAAATATATCGAACAAATATTTATTATTATTAAAACAAAAATTAAAAATTTATTAACTTTCATTGGACAATAGTTGTTAACTTGACTTCAAAAATGTACTTAAGGGTAAAAGTTCCTGAAATGATTCACTCAAAATAAAACTTATTTCTACAAATTTATAATTATTTTTATTCAAAATTGATTTTGGATTCAAAAATGTTATATTTTTTTTAGTTTAGTATCTCCGAGACACTTGTTCGTTTTTGAAAAAGTTTGATTTAATTAAATGAGAACCAAATAAACTCAGAATGGTTCAGAATATAATAGTTTTAGAAAAAAACTATTATTATAATAGTTTTAGAAAAAAAAAACTATTAGAAAAAAACTATTATAAAAAAGGCCATCAGTGACAATGTTATGATGAAAATATTTGTTTCATACATTTTGATAAGAAATAACTGAAAATAACAGTTGAAAAATCGCTCGGCTCGCAATTTGTTTATAAATTACATTTGTAATTTGTATTACTTCCATTATTATTTGTTTACCATAGTGTACGTGTTCATGTCGTTTTCAATAAACTAAATCAAAAATATATTTTAATTTCAAAAAAAATTTTTTTTTGTAACAAGTCTATTTGATCGGAAATTTATTTTGATTGATAATCTGTAAAATCATAGCAAAAAATGAAACAAATATAATAAATATATTATAAAAATGTTATTTTTATTGCAGCTATTATTATTATGATTATTATTAATCATCGCTGTAGTTGTTGTTTTATAAATTATTACTTTTCACTAAGCACCAAAGAGTTTGTACTGAGCTGAGTTGCGGGCGACGCGTTACGCCGCGGGTGGCGCGGCGAATACGTGCACTATGGTAAACAAATTGTTGTGATTTATAAACAAATTGCGGGTCAGACGATTTCTCAACGGCTCTGTAAACTTTATTAAATTCCCTTTCAGAAGGTTTTCATTAAAACCATTAAAAACATCATTTATTGTCTAATTATTTAGTTCAATGTGTAATTCAACATTTCATGTAAAAATTATTGGAAAAATAATTTTTTTACATAAAATTATGAAAATTCATTTCATTCCCTATAAATATACTCAAACATTTCCAAATTCTAAGTTGGGTTGCATTTATTGAATTTTGAAAACAATAAAACCTTATACAAATTCATTTATTTCTAATTCTGTTGATTGTTCATATTTTTCAATGTTATTTATTGAATGAACTCAAGTCGGTTCAAGCTTTCGAATTAATATCTTTAAACATTTGTAGAAGTAAGTTTAATTTTGGGTGATCGATCGCAGGAAATTTTTCCTGAAATTGCTCGGATACATCCTCATTTTTTATATTTTAACACGTTAAATAACCTGGTAATATATTAGTTGGTGATTTTGTACAAAAATATTCAGAACTATTGTTGTTCTATTGGAAATGGTTTTTAAAATTTAACATGGATCTGAGCAATCAACTTAAAACGAATCACTTTAGTTCATTCATATAAGGGTCTTAGATGAAAGTTCAATTAGAGTTGGAAGATGAGTTGTTTATTATTGCGAACTATTAAAACACGCACGTTGCGTTATAGGAAACCAATAAATTAATTCATTAAAAGCGTTGATAATTGTTTTTTTTTCCTTTAATTGAAGTGTATGATTATAAATCAGTTTCATCTCTTTGAATGGATCAAACGGGTCTAATAATTCAGGTTCTCTTGGATGGCTTTATACATAGACAATTTTTAACTTCAAAATTTTGTTCCACAACAAAAACATTAACGTATAAAAAATCCAAAATGAAGATATAATTTTACGACGTCAACACGTTACGATACAATGTCAATAATACGTATTATAACGCCCTTTATATTTCTGCTACATATATCTATACCCAAACATACTTTTTCACACAAAAAACTAAAAATTTAATAATGCTTCGGTAATATGTTTATATTGCATAAATATATCAAATTTGTTCTATATTCGTTTTACACACTTAAGTATAGAGCATCAAAAGTTTTTTAATTAAAAAAAATTTATCGTGACTTTTCTTTAAATAAATTTTTTTTTTTTTAATAAATAATCAAGTATATACTACTGTATATTGCGAACACTTTTGAACATTTTGGATGGTCTATAACTATTGCAAAGTACAATGTGAACACAAACTTTTTTTCAAACACCTAATATTTAAACACGTGAAATTAGAGTATACCTTAGTTATTAGATATTGAATGTAATATTATTTTTACTTACCAAAACATTTGCTTTGATTCGTAGCTCGGTCGATGAAGACTTTGGAGGAGATGACGTTGCCGAACGGAATGAACATCTGCATGAGCTCGGAGTCACCGAACTCCTGGGGTAGGTGGTAGATGAACAAATTACAGCCTTCGGGTCCTGAGATAGAGCATCCTACCATATAAATCAGAGCACATCTAAACATCTAAACTTGAAGTATAATACTCAAGGTAAAATGTTAATTCTCGGATGAAAATCGTTACTTCCATGGCATCGATGATTTCATGATAGAATGGCGCGAGCAAGAAAGTGATGATGATGATGACAATGAGAGCGATCGAACCGCGCGCGATTCTCGTTAGAATCAGCTTGCATGATGCTTTGTGTAGATGATCAATGATTTGAGGGTTATGTGATGTATGCACAACAGTCAAACCGAGAACCTCGATCGAAGCTCCGCGGGTTCGCACGTCCCGATGCAAGAGTTGTCCAGAGCGCTCGTCATTCAGCATCGATCGAGGAATCTCTTGGGTCACTTGATCATTGGAGCGTCACGCCGATTCGTATGAGACTCTCATTTCAACAGCGTAACGTTGAGTATTTATACTTTCAATTGTACACACACACAACACAAGGATTTACACCAATGAATGACAGAACAGTTGCGGGTTCAAGGATCGTACAGTTTGATGGTGTCCAATTCACGCTTTTGTTTACATGTTGTTACGTTACTTTTTTGCATTACTTTCAATTTTAAGTCCTTCAAATTTACTTATCAACAAGATATATCACAGTTAAAATTTATTTTTCATTTAAATAAGTAGCGTATTCAAATGACTACGACTTTTTTATAATCCATTTTGGCCCGGAATAGGGAACACGCGAAGCAAACATTGAAAAGATATTGGTGCGAAAAAGTGTATGGTCTCGTAAATATTCAATGTTTTGCAAATCTTTAGACCAGTGACGGTTGACATTGCAGAATAATTAGAATCATAATTTAATGTTGAAAACATGAACTATTCTTCATACGCTTGTTCTGAGGCATATGAATTATGAAGTACTATAAATAGTATATCCATGATATTAGCTTGAGAAACGTGCTTTAAAGTCAGATTGGCGCTCATCATAAAAGGTTTCGGATAATAAGGATTTAGCTAATTTTGTTGGAACTTTATAACTTGGGCGTCAATTAGCGGTGATTATGATGGGAAAACTTCTTGTGCACACTTTTCTAGAGTGAGACCCCCTCATCTCCTTTTTTTGTGGGGTCCACTGCGCGCATCTCTCTCCCACTCTCTCTCTCTCTCTCTCTCTCTCTCTCTCTCTCTCTCTCTCTCTCTCTCTCTCTCTCTCTCGTTTTTATCTCATTTTTCTTTTTCTTTTTTTTTTTCAATTTTCGCCCCGAAACTTTTGATTGCGCTGACTTTTTCCGATTATAATTTTCTTAGCGTGCAATTTTCGGCATGAAAAACGAACGGTTATCGACCACTTGTTGCAATTTGGCCGGAAAATGATTCCGATTCGAGCAAACCAAACGAATGTTATTGCCGCGAATCGGTGACGCAAAAACGGAAAAGCCGAGCATAAAGCATAAATTGTTTTTTGACTGCAGCGGCGCGGTTGGCGACGACCGTGTATGTTTCGCAGTTTGAAAGACGAGAAAAAGCGCAACGTAATTACTCGCGGGCTAAATTTGATTTAAACGAAAAAGCCCTTGTAACAAAAAGCCCGAAGCGGCCCTTGAGAAAGAAAATAATAAATCAAACGTACCGACAAAAAAGGTAACGTCAATAATTAAATCTTAAGCAACGACTTATTCAGCGTGTTCGCCAACTTCAAAGCGAAAAGAGTTCGCTATTTTGCAATGTAAAGTAATTCAATTGTAATAACGCTTTTATTTTTCTAGTCAATGCGAGCGCGAAATCAAATCATTGCGAACTTAATTATTTGCAAGAAAAGCGAACGTTTATACATTTAGTAATCAATTGCTTAACACAAAAGCATAAAAAAATGAAAATGAAAAAAAAAATGTAATATTGGTCTTTTGTAATTTTATATTATTTGTATTGATATAGTTCGAAAAGGATGGCTTTTTGTTTAATCTCGAACTAATTCTGCTAGGCTGCGAGTCGAAATTAGTCTACGTTTCGAATCTCAATAACGAGGACCTCGTTGTCGGATTGGCGTATTATGTGATTGGTGAAAATGAATACCGAACGTCGGGCTTCAGTTTCATTCAGTGCGACTCTATTCAGACCTCATAATACGTCGCGTGTAAAAATGGCCAACCATGGACATCAGCCACAAGGGCGTTTTTTGTTTTCGAATGTAAAAAGCTAACGGAACTTGTTTCGATTGTCAAAGTAATTATTACACAAAACACGAATTAGTAAAATGAATAACAAAAAGATAAATAACAAAAAACGGCAAAAACTGGCAAAGTTTACGGCCAATGATGATTTTGTATTCATTATCAAATGTTCTCGAACAATGCACTTATTTACTTTAGAAATATTTCATTCAATATTCTGACAGGTCGTTAATTTTTAACGATTCAGTAGCGAGCGGAAAATGCTTTAAGCGTATTAGAAAATAATTGAAATAAACTTGAGTGAATTAACCTCAATTAATTTTAACCTGCGATTCGTGAATAAATGAATTCGTATATTAATGTGATAGTTATTCGGTGAATTTCAATGACATTCTATTCGATAAGAAACTATCTAATTTAAATTTTGTAAAGCTCAATATCCAATTCACTGTAGGGTCTCATTCACTGCTATAATTTGATTTCCGTGTTGCTTATACGAGAATGAATGAAAGCTTGATTCCATGATATATCATTAATAGTGTATAAAATTATGCAGTCAAGAAAATAAATAGCTCGTAAAAAGTTTATGACTTTCTTTTTTTTTCTGAAACTGTCTAGTCAAGTTGAAATGAAACGAAATTACTCAAAATATACATCTGGTTGAAAACAAAATTTATTTACGAATCATTTATTTGGCGGAGAAACTTGTCGAGCGAAACTACTTTATTTACAAAACTAACTTGCTGACGTAAATATGCATGAAGAGGGAATGCAACACGGCACAACAGAGTGAATCGTTTTCATGAAGTCGATGCAAACATAAATCCGTCATTCAATGTACTTTCCTATTACAGCAGTTGAATGTTCCTTTTTTACGATTGCATCGGAAATTATGCCGATCAAGCTCGTCCCGAGGCACCATTAAAATGACTCGCCAGTTATGAGCTAAACTATTAAAGAATCTTGCATTTTGATTATCGCGTGGCAAATAAATTTCGATCGAATTACAGAATGATCGTGAGCAGAAGAAAAAGAAAAATACGAAAGAAGGAATGAGATAGAACGCAACGATATATTTGCCCATTTAATTTGAAAATCTTTTTCTAATATATATATATATATATATATATATATATATATATATATATATATATCAAGTTGAGAGCAACAAATAAATAAATTTCGTTGCGAATGGAACAGTTGGCAATTACTGAAACTGTTTTACAGGCATTGTAGTCTTGTCAATAAATGAATTTCAGTTCGTTTTACTTGATGCCCTGTTACGAAGATTTGCTCGATGCTGGCGGAGCTAGCCAATAGCGTCGAAAATACACGACATCGACCACGTTTTCAGCGACGGCAACGAAATCGAATCGGCAGTGAATTGAAACAGGAGAACTGATCAACCACAGTGAAGCGGCGTCGCTGCTTCGATATCTACAGATGTGAGCGATGTTGATGATTGATCAATTCTCTCTCTTTCAATTCGATTTTGATTCCTGTGTTCGTAGCAGTCGGCCGTAAGCCGCACTTCGTCCTAAAATGAATACTCTCGACGGTGAAACCACGCGAATGCTTTTCATGAGCACGCCGCGCGCATTTTTACGTAATTATTACATTGAATTGCACCAGCTTTTGGTTTCGCTTTAGAAATCAAATTCCATCATTATTTTTTCATTACATCAACCGACGCTGCTGCAAAAATATGAATAAAAAATCATTCTTTGATCATGTTTTGGCAGACCGCCGGCCTCTGGAATTATTATAAATTATGACTGTTTGTTATTTTTGAATTATTGATTTTTAAGGCTACGAGAAAATGAACAAAATTTAACATCAATGAATGAAATATTCCCTATACCAACTAGACATGTAGAGACATTTTAAGTGCCAGTTTTGTTTTCATCGGCTTTATTTAGGCACTTTTCAAATGGATTGCATTTATTTCTAGAATGCTTTTTTGACGTTGAAATACACGCGCGCGCACACAGAAAACGGATAACCAATTAAGTCACAGTCGTCGATGTATTGCGAAAAAGTTCGTTGTAATACAATTTATTAGTTCCTGGGTATCGCACGATGTCGAGGTCCTCACAGAAATTCGATTGCGGAGAATTATTAGGTTCGAGAATGAGAGTTGTCCGGTAATCCGAATCACGCTGATGAGGTTCGACCGTCCTTCAAAGTTTCAGGGAATCAACCACGGATTGAATGTTTGTTAAAACTTTTTTACCACTGTCTTTTTCATGAAAAACACGCTGTTTTTAATCTTGTTTATCCTCAAACGAGATTTTTGATGATAAATCTTTCGTTAAAAACTGTTCACGGTTCAACAATTTAGCGAATACAATTATAAATTCGAACAAAATGAATGAAAAATGATATGAAAATTGTTAGTTTATTTAAAAATCATAGCCAGATTTAGATGGTGTTAGGTCATTTGATAAATGCATGATCTATTTCGATTGAATTAGTTTCGAGATTGATAAGTCGCCTAATATCGGATAAAGACAGTAAATTTTATTACACAGTATATATGCTAAGTATAAACACACAAACGTCGAAACTAAAACATCAATAGACCGTAAGTTTAGTATTATGAGCTTACATTTGATCTTGGTGAGAGAGCAGGGTTATATATACAATAATTTGTGTTATACAGAACGATATAAGTTGCAACAGGATTGATAACTGCAATTGAACGGATGCTAGAAACAAGATGACAGAAACACCCATAACAGCCAATGACGTGTGCAATGAAAACACTGAAGACACGCAAAAAAGTCGCGAGTGACAAAACGTGATAAGTATGTATCGGCCATAGAGAAATCGACATCGAGAAGACGGCTAATAAATATCGACATATCGAGAGTCTGCCGGTGTGAATGTCGCGCGTATCTGTTTTTACAGGACAGCTCTAGCGCGCGTTTCTGTAACACTGAACACAATGAGTCAAAATCATACGACGTGGTTGAAAACAATCCGGAACAACGATTATCTTTTAAGCAACAACATCGAGTCAATAAAAGTATATCAGCACCATGCACAATGTCGAGATTAAATGCCTTAAATGGGGACAAAATCATATGGTAATGAAACTGAACACGTGGAACACCAAAAAAGGAGCTGTTATTTTTTTTTTTTACCTATGGCTTATCTATTTCACGTACGTTGGCTCGTGAATTCTCAGCGAACTGATCGCTTTTAAGTGGGCACCAATTGGCCGACACAATTGATTGACACGTTGTTATGCACTGAGAATCCGTCATTCAACATGTTCACGTACGCTATCGATCGGTTGTGTTGCGTGCAGTACATAAATTGAGCCTGACATTCAGTGAATATGCATGAAATACATTCACACAATCGCAACGTTTCGATGATGTATGAAATATGATCAATGACATGATGATAGTTTGAGAATTACGAATATTTCATACCGAAAATCATTGTCTCTTCCCGCTTGGTGTTACAAAAAATTGTCCTACGATTGGTGATAATTTCCCTAGGGAATTTTTCTAAATTAACCCGGGATTAGACGCGGGCGTTCTTTAAATTTTCTTACGCATCAAGCTTTCCGACGCTCCTGCGGGAATATTCGTCTCCAGTTGGAGCAGAGTTTAATCAACGAGGCGTTTTTACCAGCGGCCGTAATCCGGCTGATTTTGCAGCATAATCCCGAAGCGCCAACTGACGAGAACGCAAAAGTCCTAGATCGACTCACAAATATACACGAAAAAAATAACCTAAACCATTTACTGGAGTTGAAGTCTTGGGAATTCCCTATGACTTTCTTGGGAGTGCTTTCAGAAAATGACGTGTGTATTCGTCATTACGAAATTTCTAGGTTATGTTGTGTCGCAAAATAGACTAACCAGATATGAAATCTCATAAAAAAACATCTTGATATTGACATACAAACACACACACTCAAGACAAAATCGCATATAATTCCTACTACCCTAGAAATTTGGTCGCAATATCACCTATAAAAACAAATCCACATGAGACTTGGGGGTGTGTTTTGAAGAACATTATATGGGGGCCTTTGAAAGAGGAATCTTTATCTAAGAAAATGGTCACGAACACAATACCTACAATGGCAAATCCATGTGAGATTTTGGGTCGCGTTTTCAAGAACTAACAATGGCGGCCTCACAACGAATCAGGGGCTTTCCCAGTTTATTTTCTTTACGTGCGTCTGTCACTTGGGCGAAGAAGCGCGCCAAGTAAATTACTCAACAGAAAGAAGTCGACGAAAAAAGGAGAAAATTGTAACTGCCAAGAGAGATGGAGCCCTCAAAAAGCGAGCGGGCCAACTAGGACGGAAACACTGTCGTGGTAAACTTTGCATTATCCTGCGATGAAACAACGAGCGGCCGCCGGGCGTAGCAGCAAAGTAATTAAAACTTTCGTTTTATTTGCATTATCTCATTGCATGGCATCGTATATTCTAATAATGGCGAGTTGTTAATTGCAATTAGGCGCCGACTTGGATCCTCTCCTCTCGCCCTGTGCCTTCTTCTTCGGCAGGCTCAGGGTGACTGTCGATTAAAAAAACAAACACACGGGGTGTATGTACACGAAATTGAAACAATAACACCGGTTGAGAATCAACGAAAATAAATAAGGACGATTTATTTAGCACGCTCTAAGCCTCGAAATCCCGCATTAAAAGTGATATAAATCGTTATATCCCCATGTGCTTTTTAAATGATTTAACAATGAGTCGCAATCGTTGCGTTCGCGCAATCCGAAATGGAAAGAGCCGGCGTAATCTGTTATGCAAACGAGTTAATGGATGACTGCCGGGGCATGTTAACGACTGGTACATCAAGTTATTAAAAATAACGAACGTGTTAGAGCGATGATCGGGATGGGATGACGGCTGCGAGGTTCAAAATGAAAGACAAGTCTCGGCTGGGTCGGGAACGATGGGTCTGGTGGATACACATTAAGGTGTGATTGTCGAGTCAACAGTGAACAGTTACACGTCGAGTAAACATATGCACTTACCTTCCCTCTGCGTCGGAGCCACAGCAGTCATCGGCTGAGGTATGGCTTGAGGAAACTGGCTGTAGACGGCAGGATAAGCTGCGACAATAACAAATGACAAATACATCATAGTCTGTCACACCGAGACATTACAAGCATGCTGTTTTAGCAGTTTGCCAGTTCTACCAACTACGTTCTCATGCTTCGATCTACACCTAGTCGTGACAATTGCGCTACTCAACATTCTAAAGCCGCGACACCGAACACGTAAGATTATATACCTTGCTACGTATACATTTTAAACCCAACAAATAAATTGTCAGTTTTATCTTTCGAGACGTGTAGTAACCAATTGCGCTGTACACATTTTTTAATACTTACTGATATACTAATATAATATATTTAAGGTGGGTTTATATCCAATTATGAGGTCAAATCCGTTAGTTTTTATTTCTTTTTTTTCATGTTAATCATCATTTGCGAGGGAAAAGTAAGCAAAGTTGAACTTTATGTTTTGTCTTATTAATTAGCAAAATTTATATACAATTCGGAATACTAGTTAAACGAGCACGATAGTAATAATCAGTGCTGCCAAGTATTCCGACAAACAAAGACGGCAAAAATTCTTTTCATCTGCTTTTTGCACATAACCCTTAATTACCGTTCTCGTGCTAGTCAAAGTGAGCTTCAATTTTTGCAGCGACGCTAATTGCAACATCTTGTCAATATATTTTAAAAAGATAATTCGCGTATTTTGTAATTGTAACAATTATTCTTGAAATGCAGACAATTATTGTCAACGGTACAAAAGTAATTAGCATTCGCGACATTTGCGTGTTCGTTATATATTGCCGCAATGATAAAACACTCTAATTATACGAGCGCCACGAAACTAAACGCATGGACCCGGTGCAAAGAAAAAAAAAAAGGTCGGAAGACGTTGTTGCAAAAACGATTGCGTACGTGCTTTGTATTGATTTTGTCTTTTTTCAAATGGCTCTTCTGTCGTAACACATAAATATTCATATGTTTGGAGGGCACGCAAAATGATCTTGTCTATGGAACCCCATGCAAACCCACGAATGAAACTAACGAAAATTCAGGGAGCTCCTCACCATGTTTAATCTTCCTCTCTCGCAAGTAATGCTTATTACTTTATTAATGAGTCCATGCTATATATGAGATGTACAGAGCCAAATATTTAAAGTGCCAGGTGTATCGGCGCACTCGTTCTTGGGAGGGGGTGGGGGGGGGGGCTTTTAGACCTTCGGCGATAATTCCGGTTGAAAATGGATTGCCTCCACGCAAACATCGTCTCAACATGAAACGCGATTGATGAAAAGCGCGCATCACGATGTTATAAAGTGAACATTCGATATAGAATATAATTGCGTTTATCCCATAAAATGGGATAAATTTTATTGCCTCTCGATTCCAGCGTGTTTACCGTCGTCGTTGCATAGTCGGCCTTAAATAATCAGCACTTCCTGCAAAAATCCCGCTTCGGTTGGCCTCTCCCGCTATTCCCCTGCGAAAAATACGCCGCTGGCGATTTCGATAGTTACACGCTCCACCGACAACATTAATATATTATAATGAACCTGCGCGCCTGTTAGCGTTATTTAGTTTCCATCGATTGCAAATTTTTGCTTATTGAAATTGAACGGGTGAATTGAACGCCCGGGCGATCGCGTACTCGCGGCCTCCAAACCGCTTTGCTCACACAATATACAAACTTTTGAAACGTTATATTCGAACACACATTCGTTGATCGATATTTACGAAAATTTTTCATTTTGTCATAAAAAAAATGGGACGTTTTTCATGCGGTTACACATTTTTTATACTTTGACGGCAAATTATTCGATGAAAAATGGTCCGATCTTTTTTGTCGTGAGGTTGAAATTTGAAACCGGTGATTTTGTAAATGAACGGTGTAAGCGCAACAAGCGACCGCAAACATCTCATGCGAAATGACCGTCGTCATAAAACACTATGCCGCCAGCAGATTATTGATTTTGATAGCGATTCGCATGTCAGAAATGTGACTCTTGACAAACTGATAATTTTGCTGCAGCAAGAATACAAGAAAAAAACTGAACATTTTCACGACGAGGAGGCGAAACATATTTTTCTACATCGGGCAACACTGCCACAACATCACATGAAAGCTCGTTTGCTCCTAGACATGGTAATGACGTACGCTCACATGCGTCCACTGTTTACATGCAAACAAGGCCAATATGATTGTGCGCCAACGTGAATGCATGCGAAATCGAATTTTTCGCATTTAAGTGGTTTCAGTGCACGCTAAAAGGGTGCAATAATCGACGTTCTCTCGTTCCGCCCTTATTGCGCGTGTGCGCACACGCATCTCTGTCCGTTAAACGCGATCAAGACGAATTTACATCCTTTTTTTTTTGCATCTAACTCTTTTGTTTTTACTCCCCTTCAAACTAAATATGTGTGGCAAAAATTTTACGTCCCTTTTTTTTAGTATTGAAAGGAGCTACTGTGACACTTCAAGTCGCATCACTCAACCAAAAATAATAAAGTGAATTTTTAATGCACTTATGCTGTTTTTGTTATTTGCTCTTTTGTTTACGCCCGTAAAAGACTTTTAGCGATTGCCAGAATTAATGGACGTCGGATGATTGCGGTCAGAATATCTCAAGTGTGAGTGGATTGCTACGCGAGGTTGAACGTTATTAGTTAATTGAATTTGCTAATGTTTCGAATAATATATATTTAGTTGTTTCAGCGATGTATACAGTTATGGTTACATGGCATTTCCCGTCGAGTTCATGAGTATCACTCTGCGTTTATTGAATCATCAAAACGTTTTACTAAATATTAGCGGAAAAATTAAAAGTCATAATGTTTAAAAGTTAAATTTAAATGTATTATTTAATTTGTATCAACAACATAAATGACGGATCCCGAATAAAAATTAATTTCTTAAATTGTGATCAAATTGTTCAATTTATTTTGTTCTAATCGTTTTCGTTTTTCTGTTTTTGCAATAGCCCAATGTCACGTCGCAATGAAATTCGAGAAAAGAAGACTGTAATAATGTGGAAAAAAACATTCATCCAGCAGGCAGCTTCTCCTTTTGAAACCCATTGTTCACACTTGGCAAGTTTGCGTGTGCTCTAGATCGGGAATGCGGCAGCGTTTTTCTCGCGTGTATTTCCAATGTAATGAACTTGAAAAATCGACTTGGTGATGGTCGTGGCTACGTGTGAAAATGCTTAAGCGTAAAAAGGGGCGAATGGTGGTAATCTCGATAAAGCATGTGGGGTTGTATGTTCGATAAAAATGACTCACCAACTCCAGGGTAAGGCTGAATTGCGGAATATGCGGCGGCATGCTGGATAGCCGCCTCTCCGTTCGGTAGTGCCTGAGCTGGAACGGACATGTGGAAGGCATCTACACTTCAGTAAGCTCAGCTCTTATCGATGAAAGGGCCTAATCTAAGGCCCCCGCTACACCGACTGATGTACTCATTTTTTCTTTTCTTTAATAAACTTTATTACGCTTATTCAATTTAATCCAATTAAATAAATCATATCAAAATTTGTAAAATGTCATAGAACTTTCTCATTATTAACCAGGTTTAAGAATATATTCGAAACCGCGCTCTCATAGTTTTGAGTCAATTATAAAGTGACGTTACAAATTTACTTTGCATCAACAATTTCTGTATTACAATTGCGCAGCAAATTTCAATTGTTTTACATTATTCTCAATTATACGCTTTCGTTACGTTCGTATGTATATAAAACAAACATTACAGACTTGTATATTAATAAGTAAATACATTTTCGGGTTAAAACGTGGGCTCGTTTATCTACGTTATATGATTATATCAAAATTTTGCAAGCTTCACGTTGAAAGTATAAAATTCAATTCGTTTTGTAAATGAACGGAGAGCAGAATCAATGAATTGTGGTCTGTAAATATTTAAAATAATTTACGATACTGTTTTTTTATCTGAATTTTTTTTTTACACAAAGATAATTTTGTTACAGGGAAATTACGAATATCAAAAATGTTCGTCTTTCAACAATAAACATTTTAATTTGTCTTCTCGCAATGAATCGTTACAAAAAACGTTTTAAATATTATCAACAATGATATTTGTATTTGATTAAAAGCAAATTTTTGTCTTGATTAATAAACCCATTTATGAAAGTAATCGAACTGCTGGAACCAAAGTCAAATAAGTAACAACACTGAACCAAGTTAAGCTGACAGTTATCTTTAGAAAAAATTCACTTAATCAAGTTAAAATTTAATAATTTAAAAAGTAATTACGTTGATCACTTTCTTGCGATTAAAACTCAAACTTTTTTCATTTTAAATCTTATGTTAAGATATCTTAATATTTCATCATGATTGTTATGACTGCATGTAATATACGAATTGGGGGATAATTGACTTGATTTTTGGACCGCGAGGGCAACTGTCAGTAGCGTAGACAAGTTGCTTCGGTTATTTGGAGTGTTTCCTTATGTCGCTCGCATTGATAATAATGAAGTTTATTTGATTGGTCAGTCGGTGCGCAGGGGCGGCGCTGTGCGCCTGAGTTGATACTCACGTCCTGGATACGTCTGTGGGATGCCGTTGGAGTAGACCGGTTCCGAACTACCAACTTGGCCGTTCGGAGTCTGCGCCGCCATATTGAAATTGGGCATCGTTGGTGAGGGCAACGACGGTATCGCACCGTTTACGGGTTGCCCTGTACCGGTACCTACGACCAAACCTAATTAGCACACGTTGATTACCATCTTGCTCTTTAACAATCTTTTGACTGCCGCTCTTCTTTCATGTCATCGCCTTCACGCCATCTCCGGCTGCTTATACGACTGACATGACAAGATGATTCGGCCTAATTTCAACACTTAATTTATCGCGGATGACGTAACGTATACTATACTACTTACAACCTGCTGCATTCAACATTTTGACAAGAAATCAAAATGTTAATCTAATTTTCTTTGATAATATATCATATTTTACAAAGGATTTAGAATGATTTTTAATGTAGCGCATCTTTCATTGAATAATAATGCAATAATAAATTGGAACGTGTTATTCTCTTGATTAAATTTGATTGAATCTTTTTCAGTTGTTTGTAATATTATTTCGAAACATCACCACTATCAAAAGGATTAATGTAATATAATTAACAATTTATGTTTGGTAACGACGTTGATATATTGTTTGTTATTGTAACTAATAAACAATGCAAGTTGCTCAAAATTGGTATTATAATTATGAAAATGTAAGTACCGTCAGTTAATTCTCGCGATAATTAATTTGATTAAGAATAATTTAAGGTATTTGATTTCACCAAATACAGCGTAGAACCGCGAAGTTGCCGAATTACCTAGTCAAGTGTAATTAGTGTTAAGTAATTCGTAATACTTCCGTATCGGAGTCATTTGATTTAATTGCAAATCTTGTTGTATAATCAACATTCACTCTTGAGATTAAGTTTTCTTGACAATCCGAACGAAGTATAATTAGACGTGTATTCTGTACAGAACAATAATAAAATTGAAATGTTACTTTAATGTTATCCGAATGATTTAGTGTGTTTGTGTTTGTTGAATCCCAAATTTCATAATTAAATTTTCGTTAGTGATTAGTTTAATCAGTAAAAAAAAAAAAACAACGACCGAAGCTAGAAAGTGGATTATCAGATTTTTATCGAGTAGATGTTTTTATAGGTCAAACTTAATTTTAATCGCGAGTTAGATATCCGTTACTTTACACAATTCTTCAATGAGAGATCATGTCACTTTTCGTTATTTTTTGTCTAGGTTACATGATTTTGTGAAATGATCTATTTAATGAAATTCGATTTCGCGTTAAAAAATTCTACGATTTTCATTATTTCGCGTTATTGATTAACCTTGTTGTAATCTTAGTTATTGAATCTTAAGCTTGAACTTTTGATTAAGAAAAATATCAATCTATTTCGTGAGTTGGTGAATATATCGATCGAAGTAATTCTTGAAATTAAGCTGTGATTTTTGAAAAGCCACAAAGAACCGTGAAAGCAATTTCAGTCTGGAAATGTAATTTACCGTGTAATGAGTTTTTGCGTTGTAATAGTGCGAAGTGAAAAAAAAAGAGAGAAAAAGCAAGCTTTATTCGCAATCTTTGACGAATATTGACGTGAATTGGGGTGACGCGCATGCATGTGTGCCGATTGCACCTGGTTCGTCTGCCGAAATAAAACCACGATCGGGACCTTACGGTCGAATAAAATATGATTTGCCTATCAAAACCGCGCACAGCTTTCCGCTCGACGTGATGCGATTTTTGCATTTGCCAGCTCGTCTTTCTGCTTCCCTTTTACTTTTCTTCTCCGCCTCCTCCTTCTCTCTCCTCTTTTTTCGTCTTTATTTCTGCACTGCTTTTTGCGTTCGACAAAGTTCGCAATGCTCCATAATAGGCTGCGGATCCTCTTGGAATCGTCTAAATCGGCTCCGTCTCGTTACGATTCCAAGGGCGGGGCCGAAAGCAAATCGAATGAGCAAATCGCACTGGCCGCGTTTATTCCCACGAATTGTTAAACTTAACCGCGCTACGCAAAAAGCATTTACAGATCAAAGAAATTGAATTTTTGTACAAACAGCTTACAATGTTTTTACGCTTCTACAATTTCACCAAAAGGAAATATTCTTTAAATGGTCTTTCAAGAACGTTTGAAGATTGCTCCAAAAGAGTCTACGGAGACGTCCAAATCACGTCTTAAAAGTTATCAACGTTTTTTCTTTGTTTTTTTTTTTTTTCGTTTGCAAAATTTATTGAAACATAAAAAAATAGAGAGAAAAAAAAATAAATTAAAGATTTTTTTTGTGTTCTGTTGATTTCGATAAGACCTCGTTTGTAAATACGTGCATTCTTGATGTTTGCGATTCAAGGAGTTAATAGTTACGTGTCAGGGATGAAAAAAGGAAAGGACGACAAGGAAAAATGGTACGTGATGTTGGTACATGTGGAACGCTGAATTCGGTTCTATCATTGTGACGTTATCGACTACCTTTTTCGAGTCACGATGAAAATGAGCGGTTCATTAATAGATATAGCTAGAAAAATGTGATCAACGTGGCAGGTCAGATCGTGGTGAGGAAATACTCTAATGAAATACGAGGAATAAAACTTCTAATTAAACTTTTTTTTCTCTCTTTATCCTTTTTTTTTCACACATCCAAAATCATGAATTATTTTCCGTTTTTCTGTTATCATGTTTTGTTTTTCTAAAAAATGTGTTTGAATAGTTCGAATGAAAAAGCGCATTTCAAGGTTTTATGAAAACCTGTTTTTATTTTACTTTTCGAGTTTGATTAATGAAAATTCAAGTTGTGTGTAAACGACGAGATACGGGAATATTTACCTGAGGTTGGCGGGACAACTGGATTTGGCATTCCGTTTATCGAATGTGGAAGTTGCCCGGTTAAAGCTGCCATTGGATTGATATAGGTTCCTTGTGCTGATGCGGCTGCCATTAGCGCCGCTTGCTGCTGTAATGCAAACAGAATTTTAGATACAGCGACGTGAAAGTTATCAACAAAGTTTTAATAACACTCGAGCCACTTCGGAAGAACGTAAATTATATTCCTGATGATTGAGATTGGAATTATTTTGCAACTCTCATAATATGCGTTACATTGCGAAACAAGCCTGTAAGTGTACTGCTCATGTTATAATGAAACTTTTACACACTGTCTGTGTGTGATTTAATGAAAAAATGTATTAATTTCTTCTCAGAACAGTCGAGTTCGACTGATTGCACTTTGATTATTAACGAGCCTTGAAATTTGTAGTTCCCGTAATTATATGCACATCAGTTAATATATCAATAATAAATTGATATTTTGAAAATCTTTTCATTATTCTGGATATTTTTAAATAAAAAAAAGTTAGACATCAATTTTAAATATTTTCAATGTATCTTCCAAGCTTAGTTAATTTTTAGTTGATAAGAATGATTGCAGTGGCAATTCGTGTAACAAAAAAGTTAGTAACATAATTCAATAGCCGGAAAAATGAAGGAAAATTGAATTAAAACGCAGTTTAATGCTCAAGTTTCCGTAGCGATGGCAAAAAATTTGTTCATAATCTTGACTCTCGCGAGAAGTTATTAGGTTCTCAAAGATTTATTTATATTCACGCGTGATAAAAAAGTATTGAGTTACCAAAAGAGATCGTTTTTATTTTAATGAGATTTTATTTTAAGACTGTTGAGGAAATGTTTTGAAGGCGAGTTCTAAGCTTACACGATGTCGGCTAGAAAAGGCGATGAAGGAGTGTAATACAACGGTGCAATAAGCCCGGAACAATATGTAAAGTGTATTGTAATTCTATACACACCTGAGCGTAAGCACCGTAAGCCCCAAACTGATTGAAGACGAAGGGGCTGAGGACGCTCATGTTTCCGGCCATTTGCTGCATACGTCTTATTTGTCTTTCTTTATCAGTGTCTGCAAATTTCACCACTAAGCTGGATGACGCACCCTGCAAATAAATTTCGTCGCGTGAGAAATCGCAATTATACCCACATCCACTTCAATAACACCACACGTCCGGATTCAATTTATGGCTCTTCTAAATTTAGAATTGTCCTCAAGATAATTTGTCGTGTGAGATAACTGATTGCCTATCTCTAATATCATACAAATCATCCGCCTTTATTTTATTCGCCCCTTTTTTGCAATCTTCAAAATTAAATTTCTTCAGACAAACAAAGAATGTCTTTAAAATCAAATGTACACTTTATAGGTTTTTTCTTTTTTATTTTAAACTCGCAGAGTGATATTCTTCGACTTGTTTGTTCATAATGCCGAGATCTTTTTGCAGAGGATGAAATTGATGTAGAAATTTGAATTAATTTGTAGTTCTTATTAAGAAACACGAGTTTTACTGAATTTTTAATGGGGAAAATTGTAATTGTTTGAAATTGTAATTGTCGAGTGGTTGGGAGAAGATTAGGACTATTGAAAATGAGTTACATCATCGGTCGATCGGAGCGAATATTCAAGCCAAGACAGATTACACGAGGAACCTGTGCTAATGTTGTTTCACGTTGCGAATAGCCTGATTGCTGTAAATCACAATAAAGCGAGGCTCACAGTCGACACTCGTGGACGTTACATGCACTCGATAAATCATCGATGTGACTCAGTGTATATTCGAGAAGGAAGTGGTCAATAATGAGACAGAGCAAACAATGATCGGTGACTGTTAATGCTAATAGATTTGATTACAACCATTTTCACATATCCGCACAGCGTACGATTTTTTTTTCTCAAATACGTTTCAATTTGACGCTGACAAATTTTCGAGAGTCCATCATACACTGATTCGTTACGTTTTCCAAGATAATAAAAATTGGAATTCCCAGTTGGTCATGAAATTTTAACCCTTTATTGAACGTTCGACGTTTGAGTATTGATCTTTCAATTCACTTTCAATTTTTGTTTAGATAACAGAATTATATTATGAGGGGTTTTTGTTTTTTAATCAAATATTTATATGATTTGTCATTAATTTGTAGCATTCAATCTGTAAATTCTCATTTACATAACTGCTCGCTCTGGATTATCGCTCAATTATTATCACGAGATTTTTAACATGCTTTTTGACGTGTAATTACATTGCACAAATAATATTTCACTCTTCACGGAAAGCAACATCGCTTTATTAATGCTAATTAGCATATTCATCAAGCACGTGAATTTCCATTAAAGTATTTTTCCACCTTCATTTCGATCGTTGATTACGCACGATAACGCACGCGATGAAATATTTGCGTTAATTTCCATCGGATATATGTAAATTTGTTGTCTCTATTATTTATCTAAAATTTTTATTTAAAAACAAAAAATAAAACAAAAATAAGCATAACAGCGATTCTGACAATTACTGAAAATCAATTTCACAAATTAAATAAAAAGGGGTAGTTTCCGCTCCTAAACTACAATTCATGTATGAAGTTGTAAAATGCATCCTCGATTTAGAGAATGTAACGGGCTCATTAGTTTCAAATAACTCGTGCAGGATGCGCGCATGGCCGGTCGACTGGAGCCGAATTGAATTCGCCACGCTATCATAAATTCGCAACAATTATCCACGCCCCTGGATTTTCGCACGAGCCAGCAGTTGTCTGGAATTAATTCGCGGTAGGTCATCGCGCGTTATCCGCGATTTTTGTTTTCGTCGTTTTTTTGTCGGATACATTTTTTGGCCTCAGCCAAAGATTATGATCGTTGACACGCGCGCGCGGATCTTCGCGAAAGTTGGCTGGAGTGCGCGCTCGGGCGACTAAAATATAAATGGCGAGGGGCAACAGGTGGTCAGTGCTCGTTGTAACTTCGGAGAAAAGCTCGGCTTTTGATCACGAGCCACCGGTGATATATCACATTCACGTCGTCGATACAAGCCCTGAGCGTGCTTGCGTTTATAATGACCATAATATTGCGGATTCCCGCACGCTCCGGCGCAAGCCTTCCGTCACGCAACTGCCGCTGAATTTACTTGTTAAATTCATTTTTAAATGCCTGAATTATAAACGTCGCTTCAAAACGCTCATTTACATATTACCTTGTTTGACAATCCTTACACGACCCAATGAACGATCGCACACGATAACTGCAATCTCGTTGATGAATTATTTATTCCATAAAACGGCTTTGAGTTATTTGCCCCCGCCCTGTCACTCGATTCCTTTTTTTTCTAATTCCTATCAATTATTGTGTTTTTGTTAGTGGGATTTACGATGACGGATTGATCGATTGTAAATAGACAAATGTGGGTCACGAAAATGGAAATCAATTTGCTTGGGAGCCATTAGCAAGAATAACTGCGCGCGTCCAATGCAGCCATATGGAAAACGTCTTTGATAAGCGTATCAAATTGTTGTTTGTGCACTTTGATTGGGTTTAATCCTCTGACTCCTCTAATAACACAAACGCTAACACCGAATCAACATCGTTTATGAAGACATCTCATGCACGACAGTCATCCTATTCGGTATTAGGCTATATTGATGTTTTGTTTATTCACAATGCAGCGTTAATTATAAATCATAATCATTTCAGATCGAATATCTAATAGTGGTATAATGTTTCGTTTAAAAGATTTAGGGGAAAAAATAATCAACCCAAGCAAATGCAAACATACATGCAATATATACTCAGTAAATCAAAAACACTAAATTAAACCACAAAAATTAGAAATCAATTTGTTATTTACCATTGAATTGTTTCGGCAAACGGAGCTGTCAAATTAATTTCGCGATAAAACAAAAGATCATTCACAAATAACCATCCAAGTTAATCACAACTGTCAAATTCACAATAATAGCAAATAAATTTTAACGGTGAATTGCATTGCATTTTGCATTTAATGTTTCATAAATTCATAAGAAAAGAAATAAATCAACCAATTTGACAAGTAAATTCCACAGCAATTTCTTTAATAAATAATTGTATTGTAAAGTATATATAAAAAAAAAAACAATTTTGCGATTGTAATAAATTGTTTTTTTTTTTCTGACTGAGTATGCATCATTTAACATACATGTTAACGTAATACAAAATGCAAAACAACATAAACAAAAATGCTTGTATATATGTGACATACATATTTTTTACATGAGTTTGAAGTCACACAGTGGAATTTGTTTCATTTTATTATATTTATCTCTGTTTTGTGAGAAGAAAATTTACAACTGATTTTATTTGATAGTGCATGATATAATTTAAGAGTTTTTCGACAAGGAAAGGAATGACGATGAAAGCATCTGCACGAGTGTCGGTGAACAATATTTGCCAATCGGATGACAAATTTGTTTTAATCAAAAAAGCAAAGCTACGTGTGTTGTTATTTGACTTATCCTTCTAAAGTGTGTCTCTAGCCCGGACAATAAAACGGAATGAAAGGCTTTTTTGAAAAGTACGACAATTTAAATATGGTTGGGGTGTATTGATTGGGTCGCGGTGCCGACGATACCATGAAAGTCAAAATAGAAAAACGAGATTGGCGAGGGGTTGGAAAATGAACGACAATAACGTTCACCTCGTAAACTTACGAAAAATACTGAGCGCTCGAGGTCGCCTTGTGCTGTAACGATCGGCCGCGATAAGGTGATAGCTGTGCAAATACGAGCGCCGGCTAGATGGCTTATCTCAGTGGAGTAGTTTTATGAGAACACCAACGATTGAGTAGTTGATATTATCCATAGCTGACCTCTTTTTGGCCGACTAATTTATCTCATTCGTCGAAACGTCAGAACACTCTCGGCTCACGCACATCGTCATTGCGAAAATTGGTCGCCAGATCTTATCTGCGTTACATTTTCGACCAAAAAAGAATGAACAAAAAAAAAAAAAATTATGTACCGTGTATTGATTATTTCTCAACGTCTTCGCTCTATTCGGCAGTATCAAACGTACATGTTATTTGACGAGGTGGCGCTTTTGTCGACTTCACTTTTATCGCCAAGCGAAGCTCGGAAACTTTGTTTGCCACCGGTTATTGCATGTAAACATTTTGCTATTTTATCGCCTTTCGATAAATTTTTTTGTCACTGAAATTATAGCTCATATCATGAAACGACATTTCAGAAAAAATTATGCCCAGTCATTTTTGCAAGTAATATTTTAAATGAAAAATTTATGGTTTCCAATTTTAGGAACCATCAAATCGATAAAAATAAACGCAAGTGACAGTTTTAACGACAACCGTTAAAATTATGATAAAATTTCATGGTCAGGTTGGGTGTAGGCTTATAAATGTTTAAAGTTCAGTTAAATTCGTAATAATTTATGTAAAATAAAAATTGAACAGAACGAATTTTTTGAATTAAACACAAAGATTGTTTTTGTTGGAGCTGTTTAGAAAAATTGCGAGAGAGGGTTCGGAATTGTATATCGATTTACATTTAAGTATTTACATAGTGTGGAATTTTCTTCAGTGGTATATTTTGGACGACCGCAATGTCAGGACCAGTTGGCAACAGAATGGAGCAATTACCTCCTGATTGGAGACGCTATACCGTTGGCTTTGATATCACACGTGCCAATCTAACGTTCTCTAATGTCAATAGATACAACAGACTGAAACCACAAGATCTGCTGAACGCCGATTGTCTCGCCGTTCGAGTGATTCCACAACTATCCTGACCCGAACCCTTTCTTTAACGCAAAACTTGAGTTTAATGTTGTGTAATCGAGATCATTAATCTCAGAGCAATCCTTTACTCTGTGTTTTGACTAAACGGTGAAGCTGAACGAACTGACAAAAAAGAGGGACAAAAGAAAATATTTTGTCTAAATGTTCAAGTTTCGCTTGGATCATAAATTTTATACAAAACAATAATAACATTTTGGTATATCCCATAAAAAAGTCAAAAATTGTTGCATTTATGGAATAAATACAGTTTATGGGTTATAAACTGTTCCTTTGCAATGAAATTTTACTGTTCCGATCGTTTAGTACGAAAAATACAATAAATATAAAATTGTAAAACTGTGATCGACATTTTTACGCGGCAGACTCTCGACGCACCAGGGGTGAAAGAAACCAATTCCGATTTTCGCGATTTAACGTGAATAGGTGGAGAAGGGTAGTTATAAGCGTGAAGGGTAGCGATAACAATCTTCAAATAAAGTACAATGGCGCGAAATTAGCCGGCTGTACTTAGCGACGATTTTGCCCGCGAGTTAAAATTGTGTAAACGACAGCTTCTCAAGAAAAGTGGCGACGGATTTTCTTTCTCTTTCATTTTGTCCTTTTATTACAGTATAAACAAATCTGGGTGATCCATTATCTTCGACGGCAGTGTAGTAAATGCCAAAAGAATACTTAGTGCAATTGTTTTACGGTTATCGTTGTCGCCACTTTTATACCGTAGTAAAAATTTTTTATGCATTTTCTTTATTTTGAGAACACTTTGAGAAAGAATAATAAAATTACTCGCGACAGATGTATAGTCACATTATTGATCAACCTTCGATGTAAAAAAAAGTATAAAACAAAAAGGGGATATAATTTTGTTTCGTTCGACTGAAACGTGAAGGCAAATGACAATTTGTTTGTTTCGCGAATCGTCGTTTTATCCACTTAGTCTGACAATTGAGCGCCAGAGGGAGCTGATTGACAGTTATGTTGTTGTAAAAGTTTGGCGATTTCGTTCGAATCGGCCGGTCGGCAAACAAATAACAGTCGTATTGTAGATAAAAGCGATGCAATTACGAGTTGCCGAGGAATTACTCAGGGAATGCCTTTAATTAAATGTTGGAAGCAGTTTGTGAGCCTCCGTTAATGCAGAGACAATTTCCTTCAATCCACTTTTCGTTTCAGAGGAGAAAGGAACATCCGAGCAAAGGTTGAGAATAGAGCGTCGTGTTAAGCACAGTCTTCACTTTCGTCGTAACGAAGTTTTAAACTTTAAGCGCGTAATCGCTCGTGTCACCTCTCGATCAAAGCAAAGGAATCGCAAAGGGATCGAATTCCACTTGTTTCGAAACTTCTTCTATTTCAACTTGAAAGACTTTGTTCTGCGCGCCCCTCTCTTATTCATCTCTCTGTGCGGTCATGAAAAATTCTACTTCTACCATGAACCGAGCGCTCGCGGGAACAAATTTTCATTCTCTCAAAACAAATCCCGCCTGAGACACGCCATTTGCCTCAATTCGGTGCAACTTTTCGTTATCATTCCCCCCCCCCCCCCAGTTTATGTTGTCGCGGTATCAAATAAACGTTTGCAAATTTTAATAACAATGTTATTATTACGTTACACCCATGACCGACACTTGGGTTAAAAAAGAAGTATTGCTTTCGATTTCATTTTATCGCAAGACATTTCGTATTACTGCGATCAGCGCAAAACTGACACGATAAAGCCAGACGGTTTGTAGTGGGTGTCGAGCAGTGTGACAAGAAATGTCACATGCTTCGGAAAGCGCGAACGTGGTAGCGCGTAGTCGTGTATCGACACTGACATATATCGTGTGAAGGATGCGAAAACGAAGAAAAAGGATGAAATCAATGGAATTGTGGAGGTGTCGTCTTTTCAATAAACATCAGAGATATGGCAGAGATGCATCAGTCGTCGTGATTCCATTCAGCAGCCTTGCGCGCCAATTAATCATACAAAATTTGTCAATAAAAAAAAGGGGCAGGGGAAGGGCCGACGAAAGAAAGAGCTCTCGTCTCAACTCAATAATAAATGATTATTCTGCGCGGAAGTGAAGGCGCACGAAAAGATAAGATTGAAGAGTTTTGTTTCCGATTGAAATCAATCTTCGAATTTGCACGGTTCAACTATTTTTACGTTTAATGAGACCAAATGTTACAGCGGTGCATGGACAAAAAAAAAATAATCCTTCAGATAGCGATAATAAAGTGCGCAGACGTGACCGGCATTTGCGAAATGCGAATATAGAATTTTCACAGCGTCTAACAGTCGGCAATAAAAAAGACATGAAGCTGTATGGGACTGAAAATTACTTTCATCATACAGGAGGAGTATATGTATCACGATGAGTGAAACAAAAGTAGTGCAAACAAAACACAGAATCACGACGAAAAATCTGTACTTTCATTGTCCATGTTATTTTTAATTATTTTCTCTTTACAAAATTTATTTCAAGTTTTGACCATAGTTAAAAAGATCTGAAAACCAGAAATGATTTTGAAATGTAACAAACGTTGCATACACAAAGAAAATTAAAAACAAGGCGTAAACTTGCGTTTGTCGCCTTGAATGAAATGATTGCATTGTGAGCTGCACTAAACGCTCCCTAAAGATGACATGCTCGCGAGCTAATGAATTCGAGATGTGGGGCATGGTTAATTAGATTGCAGCGAAATTAACTATGAATGTGTAGGTTGACAGCAAAATATATACGAGCTTTGCAACAGGGATATATGTGATGATTTAATTACAAGAGCAGGGACGCTTTTTTAATCATCTAACGTTGCTAATGGTCGAAGAGGCATTCGCTGACGTCGTACCTGTGGCGCGCGGAGGTAGACGGCGAATCGCAAGCCCGGTGTCCACTAGAGTCAAGTTTGGTCGATATCAAGAGCAGTCGTGGTTATCCAAGGAGAACGAGAGTCAAGTTTTCAAGAGCTCTTGGAAATACTCACGGGCAGATCGTGCTTCTCATATCTAGAGAGATGAGCGACACAATAGATGCATCCCTTACCCTAAAGGGCCTTAATCATTACAAGAGGTTGTGCGAGCGTTTTACATCATGCAAGCAACACGAGACCTAGGGGGGCTTCGGCTAAACCCACTTAACCAGTTGAAAACCGAAAGCAACCTAGGGGAGAGCTAATATAATGCGAGCTGCAAATTTTAGCATTTTTCAGATTTAATGACTCTCCGTATTATCATCCGTTTTGCCTCGTCTTCTCCATTTAAACCTGAAGGGGCTTTTACATCGGCTCGCATGTCAGATAGTTAGATGAAATTTCGCGCTCTAAAGGTTGTAAAGAGCTTTAACGCGTTGAGATAATTTTCCATGTCAGGTTTTGTTTTTTTTTTTTTAATTTTTTTTTCAACTTCTGTTTGGCTCAGGTGGGTCGAGTTTTTTTTGCCTGCAACTTCGCCTGTTGTGACTGACGGGATTTCGTTCCGGAGGGTTTACTTAAATTGAAATTTCGGATTAAATTTTTTGCACAAAATTCATTATCATCAGTCTTGGTGTATCAGGTGTTTTTTTTTTTTACTTTCACGCTCGAAAAATTTCTATGGCACTGGCTGAATTCATCTATATGTTTCGGATTATCACGGACGATTAATTTCTAATTTGCAAAGAGGAGCTGGATTTCACCGTCGAGTATTTTTATATTATGACAGGGATTCATCGTGACGCGTTGCACCATCGTCGTGTGTCCGTGTATATATATCTGTAGTCGTCGCCGACTAGTATTACGTATTAGATTGCGAATCAATATCCCATTTCGTAGGTATGAGTTGGGATGTCGTGGTTGTAACGTAGTTTCGTGGCCGACATGGAGGGTGGCAAGTCGGAACGTGGGCTGAACAGAGTGAACGCAGCCAAATTGAATTACCCTCCGGGCCTTGTATCGCGAGGTGCCGAAAGAGTGAGAGCCAAGCAACAAAACAGAGCTAGACATATGACACCGAACGGTCTTTTTCTCCGCTAAAGTTCGACGGCTAAAACTGTTAGTGCAGGCCCAATTGAATTCTTGAAACCATTTACTAAACGAGAACACCAACGAAAATACAATAGTCTCACGAGACGCAAAATTGTCTTATTCCAATAAGACCAATCATATCAAATTGCCAAAATGATCAACTCCGATCTGCATATTATTGCCGACGGAGGAGCCTTTTACGCAGATCCCATTTTCAGGCGCGGGACATTATTGTGTTACAACGTGTTGTACACACCTGCGAGCGAGACAACGTTTATGGCCGGTGCCAAGTGTGTACGCAACGGTTCATCGCATTTGTGCTAAACGCTCGGACATGCTTGGGACGTATAAATTCACGTCTCTACAATCCTCGAACGACCCCGATCTCTCACAACTCGGACGCGTATGAAATATCGAACCGGGGAGGTTTTCACTCCGAGCGTTGGGTAAAACAGCGCACATAAATTGTGTGCATGTTATTTAAGGACCCGGAGTGTGTTTGCGCACGGAACTTGTGTGTTTGATACATATTCATTAACGCACGAGTCGCGTTACATAAGAGCGGGGATCGATATGTGTCATGGCGCGGTTGTATATTTTGAAATTAATTGTTAATGTTGCGTGATATTGTACGGAACTGTAACTTTGGATCAAGCCCGGACTCGTTATTGAGTTAGCAACGACTAAAATCGACTGATTCCCTCGTGGTGTCTTTGAACTTGTCTCACGTTTGCCAATTGTCGAATAGGGTCTCATGTGAAAGTCCGGATCCACTCATAGAGAACTCAATTACGTTACAAATTCTCCAGCCTAACATCCAGCCCGTTCGCATACAACTTCGAGTATACTCTCTGGTTGCCTTTAAAGTTATGTTAATGTGTTGACAATTTGTCAAGCAAAATTTTTTTTAAGACATCTTTCTTCTCTTTCGACTTCAAATTACATTGAATTCTTTTTCCAGAATTCTAGTTTCTGATTCCATGTACTAGATGACATTGATGTCGATTTTAATTCCGTGGGGTAGTTCATAATATTGAAGATTGCAAAAAGAGACATTTCTATTATAAATTTTGTTATATTATATTCTAGATGAAAGTTAAATACTTACCGGCATAGTTTGGCTACCGTGTAGGGAGTTAATTGCCGCCTGTGCTTCTTGATGCGATGAGAGTTTTACAAAAGCGCAACCTGAAACAAAAAATAAACGAAACACATTCATAAAAATCTCAGAGATAATCATATATTGAAATATATTACTTGAGTCATGATTTTCCTGCAGTTTTCATAATTTTATATTAGAGAGACAGCATTGTTTTTTGAATCTAAGCCAACTTCGGTCCCGACGAATGGTCTTCCCTTTCCTTTTGAAAGATGTTTACTACGCAGAAAGAAGGAAAAGCATCGATTCGCAAGCTCTATTTAATTGTGCGTACGGAGTCGGAGGATCTGCCAAAGCATCAGTCAGCTCTCACAGACCGCTCTTTAACCTACTTCTCTTGCAATCGGATAAAACTGTGAAGAAGCTTTGCACACGGGATGATGCATTTTTGCATTTGCCAGGGCTTTTCGTGTCATTGAGTCCTGCGGAGCGTATGTGACCTTAGCATTTTTATCAGCAGGCCAGAACGTTGGCAAACAATTCGCCTTCGACAAAGCCGATTTTATGTAACATTCGGGAAGCAGCCAATAGACATTCCACCGCAGTCTGCTCAGATTCGGAGCCTCGTTAACTTTGATGCGTCTTTGGATTGCATTTTGCGAGCCGGATTCGGCTCGTTGCACAAACGTGTCATGAAAAATAAATGAAATCGGATTGTGTCCGACGAAGACGAGTTTAAAGGGGAATTAGGGCGGACGGAGGGTTTGCATCCTCAACTCTCGTCGCAAGCAGCCAAGTAGAGCGAGATAAGGCGTGCGGTATTCATGCGACCGCCGCTCTTCTCGCCGCATTCTCATGCCCGTCCGCGGTTTTGATTCTCACCTCTGATTTTTAGTTCAACAGGATCATCTTTTCGGATGAATCTTTTCTCTCGTCA
Organism: Trissolcus brochymenae; assembly: GCA_030523145.1. Lineage (NCBI taxonomy): Eukaryota > Metazoa > Arthropoda > Insecta > Hymenoptera > Scelionidae > Trissolcus > Trissolcus brochymenae. The sequence goes on along the minus strand of JAQQRF010000279.1, from coordinate 179,340 downwards.
CGAACAGAAACAGTCGCAGCGTGACGCAATCCATATTTTCCACGAGAGACAATTGACAAATCGAGACCACTGGCTAGGCCGTTTTATCGCGCCCGACTAAGCGGAAACGCTTTCGTCAAACTGCAATGAATTGAAACTCGCGTAATGTAATAAAAAGGAGCAACGACGATGGGGAGATGAATGAGACGAAAAAAACATTCAAACGGACGAATTAAGCCGCTGAAGTTGATGAAAAAGTTATTCGCGATTTCGGCTGAGTCTCGTTATGCCAATAAAATCGGTTGGATTTCGTTTGTTATTTCGGCCACGCGAAGCGGAGCGAAACTTTGCAACCGCGGAGCGCAAGAGTTTGCGAAACACTCAACCCCGAAGATGAATAATTTTGAAAACCAAATAAGATTGTTCTCATAGTTTGTCGATCGTTGTGCGCGCCCAAGTCGGGACATTCTTGAGAATTTTCTTCGCTTGTAGTCTTTTTCTCTCTCTGTCTCTCTTTCGAGGTCCGGCTCGATGGCAAAACTCTAGGGCGTGGCAAACGAATCGCGCAAAATGAAGGACTCGCATTTCTCGAAAGTTCAGCTTTCGACTTTGCCGCGATTCTTCAAGTCCAGAACTATGTTTGCTCGTTGAACAACAGCGGACAACAAACACCGGTCGAACCACCGACTCAAACTCTCTTTCTCTCTCTCTCTCTCTCTCTCTCTCTCTCTCTCTCTCTCTCTCTCTTTATATCTGCAAAAGATGGGCGTTGAGTGATTCGAGTCTGTGAGGCACTCGGTTCCCGCGTCCCGGTTAGTCTCCAAACCGATCGATAATCCTGCGAGACTTTCCACTCGTATATTTGATTGCTCGGCAAACATATCTAAGTTTATCGCGTGGCCAACACACTTTGCTGTCGACGATCCTTTCTTCTTGTACCAGAAAACCTGCTTTTACCCAACCACCTTTTTACACCCCTTTCCAGACATTTTTTTTTAATTCACTTTAAATATCCCACACTCTGTCATAAAAAAAATCTCCTAACCGTTTTCCTCAAACTTCCAGTTCGGTTGTTTTTTTTCGGTAAATTACCAGTTTCAGGATGGTACCAAGAATTATATTCACAAGTTTGAGACCGGGGAGTAAATTTTGACGAGCAAACGGGTCATTAAATTGGTGAACACTTTGAAAGCGATTCATTGCGGCGAATCCGAGACGGCAGTGGTATTGGGGTTTGGGGGCGAAAAAGCGGCCGAACTCTGTGCGGAAATTGCACGCATTGCGCGGGGTCGAAGAACGGTAACGAGACGATTCGAGGCAAGGAGGTTAACGACCACCGAAATCGCCGCGGAAGCCCCGAGGCCGTTACCGATGGTAACATCCTGGTCGAATCAATTTCATTAATTAGGCTACTAAATCCGAGCGGGCAAACTCCCCTAATTGGTACGAGGCGCGTTTCAAACCGACTCGAGCCGCTTCCTCTGCTCGCACACGAAACGGAAGCCTTTGCGTTTTGTTGGGCCGCGCGCGCAAAAAGAAAAAGCTGACAAAGTTGCGAAACCGTGGCATTTTTGTGAGAAACGACGGAGCGGAGGGGGCAGCAACGGAGTCACGAAAAAGTAGCGACAAAAAAAAAGGGATGGTCTTGTCTTGCGACCCCGGCGCGCGCGCCAAAGAGAATGCAAATTCGGCCGAAAAAATAAAGCTCGTCATCAGCCGCCTTTTAAATTCCGCGCGGAAAGTTTGCTGACGGCGTTGGGGTTCGATGAATATTCAACGCCCCAGTCGAATGCATTATATTCTTGAGATTTTACATGCTCGAGTAAAGTGCGCCGGAAAATGATCTTAATTGCATTCATCTCTGGTTGTGTTTTTTTATCGAGCCGCTCGGATATCAGGCCGTAGAGAATTTGAGACGATGATTTTCGCCCAAAATCAATAGAGAAAATCTGAAGGATATTTTAAATTGTGCCTCTCGTTATTTCTAACTCGGATTCACATACTTGAAGGATCACTTTTTCCAGCGGTTTATCGGGATGGAACAAGCATCAGCCTTCTGTTTACATATTCCGCAGCGATCGATAATAAAATGTATCGTGGCGAATAAAAAAATTATATTATATATATATATATATATATACCAAAGGGAAAATTCAATATAGATAGAAAAACCCAGGGGCGGAAAATCTTGAATGAATCACAAAGTTACGTTTTTCAGTTAATAAACCAAAATTAATTACCCGGTTTAATTCAGCTTCGAAATGAATGTATAATAATGTTTGAATGTGTGTATGTACTTTGCATTCGTTGCTTTTTCATCGATGCTCGACGTCGGATGAAAAAAAAAAAATAATAAAAAAAGGGAAAAAAAACACGAACGGATTCATGATTGTGAATTATAACGCAGGTAATAGGGAACCGGCGACAGAGAGGAACGTGATTTTTTGTTCGTTGTAAACTCGCGAGCACTGCAACGTACATTTGCGAACGGATGGATGCTGCCCTCGTATCCCGAGGAGTAGAAGAATTTTATTCCCATATTTGCGATTTTGATGAAAAAACAAGCCCGAGTGAAAATGCATGTGCGATGCCTAGGGTAAAAGTATGGACAATGTCTAACCGGAGGATTTACTGCGAGGACACGTAATGCCATTATAATGCAGACATGACCGGATCTCGTTGAGTATGCTTGCGAACAGAACATACGCACCAAGAACAAATGCACTGTTAGAGGTCCGATCACCCCTTTTACTTCCTCGAGCTCTTGTGTATTACAAAACAATACAGTCTCTCTGCGCAGCTTTTCCCCGGAAAAAAATTGTTATGTCGCTGCTGAGCTGAATTTGATAAAGATGCATTTTTTTTCTGTTTGGAATAACCAGCTTAAAAGTTTAGTTTGTGTTTTTTGTCGTTGTTGTCAGTTACACGCAGATCTGGAACTTTTCGCATGATTTATAAAGGTGCATCCGACTGATGGTAGGGTGGATGGGAAAAAACAAATATTAATAAGGGTGCATTAAAATAATGCGTTCTCGCGTTTCCGTTTATGGATGATGGTAATTGACAAGGCCTACGTGTGCCCGCTGTAGGGAGTGCCGTCGGCAAATTCATCTAGATTACAGCGCAAAACTACTCCTGCGCCGTATTTACTCGGCATTAAATTACACAGACGGCCGCGTCCACGAGGGTCGCGCGCAACCGGTTCACTTTCATCACATCCAATATTGATCACCGTCCAAGCTATGGGCTTTATTTATGCAACGGCACATTGTTACAGCTGACTACGATTACGCCGCACGAAGCCAACCGACATCTCTGCATCGTTTTCATGCCTACGCAATCTTTTATTTCGTTCTTTTTTTTCTGGTCATCGTCACTGTCGACACCTAAAGTTTACTTCTTAATGCAGAGTGACAAAAATCCAACAACAATTTGCTGAGAACGGCAGAACGATCCAGTTTTCCGTTTGTCTATCGAGCGACGACGTAATTTTGGGCATGGAGGAAATCACACGATGACAGTAAAATCCCCGGCAGTCGGAACGTCTGGATTTCGAGATCGCAATACGTCGAAGCTCAGAGAACCTTTTTTTCGTTCCTTTTTTTTTTTCAATTCCATTTCATGTTTTTCTTCCGATAGCTGAATTCTCGCAATATCCAATAGAATTCGCGTGATTTGAAACTGGTTTCAAAGGAAATAATACCGATCGTATCCCCTGAGGGCAGTCGGAGAAAAAGGACAACAGACGCCCGGCCACAGGGTTAACGTGCGATTTTTGCGATATTACGAGTTCGTTACAGGCAAGGCAATTCGCTCTCGCGTAATTCCGATAATACCAGCAATCATCCTGTCACCGGTTTAAGCCTCGGTAAGCTGCAGCAGCTTACCAAGATTTCTACTGCGAGCGGAAAGAGCCGGAAATGCTCGCGAGCTCCCAAGGGGAATCTGTTCGTTTTGCTACTAAGTTCGAGCAACTGTTCCTCTGCTATGGGTTGCAAGTCGCGGATGAAGACGACTGTACATGTTTAAGAGAACGCTCTTTAATTATAAATAAATAGCGTAACTTGCGAAAATAAAGAAGACTGTCATCGCTGTGATCCTTTTCATCACGACGACGGAACGAGCAAAGTTTTCCAGTGAAATAATATATCCCACCTAACCATCCGGGGACTATTACTGGATCAAATTTCTCGATAAAACAAATCCGACGAGCATGTCGGAGGAAATTTGAAATTTTCCAAGGCGTCTCGCGTTTTTCGGAAAGTTTTCAGAAGCTTCACTCTTTAAAATAATTCATTTTGGGACAAGAAATTGGAATTCTTGGTATTTCAGTTCTGATATCAGGATAATTTTTTCGGCGGTAGAATAAATTAACTTTTATTCTAAGATATATAAGACTTTCATCCTGGGAAACTTGTATATTGTCACCCGTGTGTTATAAAAATATAAATTAGGTCTTAAAAATAAAATGTTTTTATAACCAACAAGATAACAATTACGGCAAATTATTCGAGGGTAAATAGCGTGGCTCTTATTTTAAAAGAATGACGACAAACTATATTCGATCGAATCTTGACGCGCATCAGTTGACCGACTGGTAAACGAATTAAAAAGAGCCACCGAAGTTGGGCGCGGTAGATCATAAAGGACAGTCAAGATGTGGATAAAGTTTAAGGCGATGGTTGAAGAAAAAAAAGCTACGCTGCGGGAGAGGAGTGTCAGACGATAGAGATTCTCCAGGGTAATTAAATAACTAGCAAGTCACTGAGCAAGTTGCCACCTTGGTGGTGCGACACCCCGTCCACGTTGACGGTGGCCTTTCTTACCGCCATGGCTTGTATTTCTAGCTGTCTCGGCTCCCTCGTTTAGCCGTTATTTAATTAAACTTTCAGGAAGACGTCGGGCCGTCTGTTTATACGAAAGTGCGCGCCACTCGTCAACGTTCATTTTGTTGCTTCTTTTCCTTGGACGGGCATAATATTGCGGGCAAACTTTTGCCCGGAGATGTTATTCCACCGGAGACGAAGGTTACTTTTCTGTAATGATCGCGAATTGTCGTTTCGAAATAGCCACGAGTGTTTGTTAACGCTGAATTTATTTGATTTTAATTATTACCTTGTGTAAATAGTAATAAAAGTGGAAGGATAAATATTTTCGACTGGGGGTGGAAGACGGTGAATTTCAAGTTGTATTTTCACGTTTATTTATTTTTTTTTGTTTTTTCGTTAGGTCGCAGAGAGAATCAATATTTATACGATCCCGGTTCTCGTTACTGGTCGCTTGAAATGGCCATCGAATCGTCACACTTTAAATATTCTTATTGATTGTTCTCATTACGTGCCATTACGAAGCAGGGACACTCGTCTTTTGTTTTCCCACGGCGTATGAAGAGAGAACGCGGGTGAAATAATTTGGCTATTTATATTCCGTCAAATATGATTAAGGAAATTGGCTTGGTTTTGCGGCTATTGTGTCATGCGTTCGCAGATAAACGAACGGCTTGCGCTCGACGGAAAAACAATTTAGGTCTGCTGAGTTCGGCTTTTTTTCCAGAGCTCGCCGTTATTGGGTTGTATGTCAATTCATTATCACGACGATAGCGCGCAAACTAAGTTCTTTTGCTGTTTTTGCGAACGGTCGATGAAATTTTATTAAAAAGTCAATTAGTTTTATTTGTTACTACCAATAAGAATCGCGTGCGATTAAGCTACACAACAATATGTACAATTTATTCGTCTTTTTTTTCGCAACACTAAATTTCTATGAAATTGAATATACAAAAAATAAAAAAAAATTGATTGTTATCTAACTGAACTTTGAATTTTATATAAAATTTAATAAAAAAAAAAAAAACTCCCTTTTGACTGACGTGCTATAACATTCAAAATTAATAATAGGTTTTTTGTGAATTTGTAATGTTCATTAAATTGAGTTTTATCTTTGTGATGTTTAATTATATTATTCATTTTCATACTAATGATCAAGAATGAATTAATTAAATTCCTCCCTTTAGAGAATGATGAAAAGGTAGCAGTAAAAATAGGTAATTATATGGCAACGCGGTAGCCATTATGTAACGTAACACAAAAGGCAGCAATTGTGAAACTGGAAAACATTCTGCGGTGTAAGTTTTGGGACCGCTAGTTGTTCGTACCTAAGGCGTGAAGTCGGCGTCGTTGTTTACGCGTGTTTACGAATGCAAAGTGTTTGCGAGCATTGTATGTCTAGCGCGTGCAGTGCGTGTGTACAGCACATTGAATGGGACTCTGCATAGTCACTAGGGTGCTTGCATGTACTTCGTTGTTAGCACACTCGGTGACCTGCCATTTAGAGAGGGATATGGTCGGAGAGGGTCGCGCCACCCTCGCGTACCTTTTTTTAACGGCCACTAAAGATCCCGCGTACTCAGATAAAAGACGAAAACCCAGGGAGACAAACAAAAAAGCGCGCAAAAATAATAAAAGTATCGCTCATTCGAAAATATAAACGCACCCATTTCATGCCTTTTACTACTTTTCCCTCTTGATTACATGCATTGAAGTTTTGATTAGAGCCCGTGCTCATGATCTTTTTATGCTTCCGCGTATTCAAATTACTTTTTTCATTTCGTCTCTCTCCCTTTAATTATTATTTCTCATCAATTTTTAATTATCGTGCGATCTAATTTTATCTTTCACGGAAAATAAATGCAAAATAGAAAAATGAGATTGTGAAATGCGAGGGGCAAAAAAAAAAAAAAAAAGAGAACAGAGCGGCCAATAAACGTACAATTCATTTTCGGGTTTGAAAAAATTGAATGGCAAAGCAGATCTGAATCTTTCCATGCCGTCAATTTTGCAATTTAAAAATGAATTGTTTACAATGGGTTGCAGTTGGGCGATGGCCGAGATAACGCTGCAGGGTCTCGATCTATCAATTGAAAAAGCCCTTCGGTGTATTTATTATAACGTCAGCGCAATGCCGGCGCGCGGGTGATCAACGGCCGCGACTATATCCATAATAATAATTCAAGCTCTTGTGCACCGCAAGGTGGGTTCGTCGTGTCGCCGAAAATATATTACTCCGTGCGGTGATGAGTGACGCTCTCATAACTAAACGTCTGGACCACGCGCACGTTTTCCCTCTACGCCATGACAATGAAGTTCAGTCTTATTGATTCATCAACAATGCGCCTGGCGCTTGACATTGTTGACAAAAGAACAATACCTGGCCTAACAGGGATCTTCCCTGCAAATATATTCCGGCCACAGGTGCCGTAATAATCGCGTCTTTGTTCTAACTTGCCACCGATTTTTTATTGCAATTTTTTTTATCTACCTCCTTTTTAACTACTTCCAAACTTTTTCCCTTAATTTTTAACTCCATTTCTGTATTTTTATTGTATAAACAAATGAGATTGAAAAAATATACGCTTTCCATATTGGTACAATCATCAGATATGTATCCATACATTTTTATACGAGGAGTGGTGAAAACCATTAATTTTTATTGCAAATAAAAAAACAAACGAATGGACATGATTTTTTGTTTGAAATTGGCAATAACTTATTTCGGGTGGAAACAGAAAAATATTATTTAGTTGTGAATTTGACGCTGATGAACAGAGCGTCATGTTCGCGTTACACGAGTCAATGGGAAATCACAATTTACAGGCAAAACAGTGCAATCATATTATTTCTAATTAAAAGGGGTTGTGATTCTGCGTATCGTTTTGCAGCGGGCATGTTTGTACGTATTTAATTTCAATGTTTGTTAAATTCTTTCTCTAGTGCGAAATTGTTGCTGTCGTGCTTGTGTATGAAAAATAAAAAAATGTTACGCTTGTTGTAAATTTTGTGCACGCTGGACGAACAGAGATAACGAAGTAACCAAGTTGTAATTTGATTTTTTTTCATTTTTCACATAATAACATGTGAAATTGGTTTAGTTTTTTATTAATGACGAAATAAACATTTTTTTAAAGTAATTTATAAATAATTGCAATTTAAATTATATTTCTTAAAACTTGTATCATTTAAATTTAAGAGGTGTGATTGATAATAAAAAATGTTGACTTTAAGTTATGAATCCTTTTTATTTTAAAATGACAAATCAAATTGATTGAATTTTATCAAATATAATTTGAAACTTGAGTTTTATTTCAACTAACTGACATACGATACATCGTAAAGTGACACAAAACTAATATTGAATTTTTTTATTGAAACAACAACGCTGATTAATTATATCTCACATTCAATTATAATCCTATTTATGGCGTGATTCATTGACAACTCTCTTCGTCGACTTCGAACTTCATTACATTATATTTTGTACGAATATTTCAAAATGTTATTAAGTGTGAAAATAACTTTCCTAGAAAGCATATAAGAAAATTCGTTCGTAATATATTTGCATGAGAAAAGTGTCCCTGGCGTGATATTTCTTGCTCTTAGAAAAATTAAACTTTCCTAATCCTTAAACGATTTGTGTCACTTCAAAAATTGTGTCTGTTATTTCTGAGGGCAATGACACAGCATCGGGACGCAAAGTACATGAGTGGTTAGGGTGCTAGCTAGGGAACCCCCCCAAAAAAAAGAAAAAAATCAATGCTGTGAATGGGCTCAGAGCGTGGCCGCGCCTGTCACACTATCGCTCTCGTGCGCTGGGGTAAGCTTGAAATGGGGTGAATTTCTATGTCACATAAGCATATATGTATACAAAATGTGATGGCGCTGGCTAAAGAAAACCTTAGCCTAAAATCTCGTTCGCACTTTGCGTTCTTTATTGTCTTTTTGTTCGCTGCGGTTGATATTACGTGACGTTTTCAACTTTAGGCACGGAACAATCGAGTCGTTCGGTGATGCCTAATAACGTGACACGATGTTCTTGCACCGTTAAGTTTAACGAGATTGAATTAAATCACGGGATTTCACACGACGTTCGTTGTGCGATTGACTGTGCAGTGTCGTCATGAAGCCGAACAAGTTTATTTGCAATTCGAAGTTGCTCGAAAGATAAAACATCCTAACGATTCGAAGAAAAAAAAACCGTAGTAAATTTCCATCCGGATGATTTTTACATTTAACTCATGTTTTTTTTTTTTTTTTTTTCATGTTGTTATGAATCAAATTTGATGATTTAATATTAGTAGTATTTTCCTTGTTCACGAAGGAAAAAGAAACAAATCCGTGGAATAATCCAAAGTCCATAGTTAAACATCGCAAAGAAGCTTAATTTTTTGCGACTCTATTTATTCTCATGGTTTCGACAAAAATACAACGGGATTCCGGGTGAATTTTCTTGACATCGATTATCATGATTCTTCGAGCGGGAAAACTTGTTAGGAAGCGTACACGCAAAGAAAATATGTGCGCCACACACGGTTACCTTTTTTGTACATAGGATATACTGGCGCACAAAAAAAACCTGATAAAACTGTAAAGATAAACACGACCTTACATTTCTTCGGGAGCGTAATGATCCAAACTTTCTACAGGGATAAAAACAAGCCTAAAATAAAAATAAATTTAATTTTTGTTTCCCTCGGCTCTCTTTTATAATTATATTTTGTTTTCAACGCGTTAGTTGAATCGCGTTAGTCAATTCATTGTTTGTTTGATTACAATTTTGTTTCAATGGATTTTGATTTTACTTTCAAAATGTGGGGGGAAGAAAAAAAAATGATTACAGCGTTGTGTGCCGTTAATGCATAGTCAAATGATAAATGCTCCGAAACAGTTCATGTCAAATATTTAGTCACAACTCATGCCTGGGTTTTGATAGACAGTGTGTACACGGTGTCCCTTTTTACGTTTTTTCTTTTATTTTCCCGTTTGCATTGTGAATAATTGCGAGCCATGTCATTGAAATCGTCGCTGCCTTGCGGATCAGCATCCGCGCGAGAGTGTACATTTTGACCGACAAATTCGCTTTAAAAACGCTCGGTCTCGTCACAGTTAACGATCTCGTTAAAACTTGTCATCGGTGTGGAAAGTCAAAAGTACGCATCATTCCGGCTGTACGTGCCGCGACTCGAATTACACGTTTGGTAATGCCCCAACTCCAAAATCATGCGTGTAACTCGATTTTAAGTATAATAAGTACGATTCTGGGTAGCGAGATTAAAACGTAATTATGATTCGATGTTTGAAATGGAAAAGTGATTTGTCGATTTGATGAAATCCGTTTATAGATTGTATAACGAGTGGTTAGCTTGCAGAACTTTAGGCTCAACAAAATTATTGCTTGTTCAATGTACGTTCTTTTAAATAAAGACAGAAAGTCATCTTTTCTGATAAATTCATAAAATTAATTAAAAATATCAAATTGTCTTTCAAATTATTGTGCATGATTGACTCTTAGTAATATACAGCTGCAGAGAAGGATGGACTGATTGTAATTGGTTTTCACTTTATAGAGTCATCGTTATTATTATTATCTGCAACAAACCAGAGTACACGGTATAGTTATTTAATTAAAAATATATTCACGTTGTTTAATTGGACTTTACTACAAACTATTTTAATTAGTTACTACTCCGAAGGGAAGATTCGTTGTCAATAATATGTGTATATACATATAAAACAAATAACAAAAATTAAAAATCTATCATTTTCGATTCAATTAATGGATGGTCGATGAATTATGATTGCGAGATCAAATTTCCAACAATAAATTTAATTAAGAAATATTATTTGCAAATTTGTTATTTTTGAGAAAATTGCAAAATTTCTTGACATAAAATTGATAAATAAGATTAATCTCAATTGTCAATTTTAAGTAAAGCAAAGAAATTCACAATATTTTATTAAAATTTCACAGGAAATATTTTTTATCATGATTATGAGATTCAAAGAAGGTCCTGGAATAATTATTATACACACAGAACAAAAATAATAAATTTCATACGACTCAAAGCAAGGGAAAAACTGTCGACAAAAATTCCGCCAACGTGATCAGTCTTTTTTTCGAATACTCAGTGACGAATGACCGTTGCAGTGGCCTTAATCGTAAAGGTGGATTTTTGTCTGTGTATGATTCTCGGTTCTATGTAAAGTTCGTCCGGAATTTTATAATGAGCGCGACACCCTCGGGCATGCAGAATTGAGTAACATACCCGAAGCCGTGTAACGCACTCTCATTCGCCGGTGCGTATGTCGCAGAAACATGAGATCTTTTTCATGCTAAAGTGCACGACTATTTTTGTACATTGTTCACCATCAATATGAAATTCATACCTCGATCTCAATTTCATAATCAAGATTTCAAGCATGACGCATGCCGTGGAACATGAATTTTTTTTTTTTTTCATTGTATAAGAGAATTGCACATTTGCTTTTGAATTTGCAAACTAATTGAGATGTACTGAAAAGGGACAGGTAAATGTTAATTTGACCGTAGGCTTTTGAAAACTTTGGCCAATTTTAATGAAACCTGAAATAGAGCAGAATGAATGAGAGAATCGAACGATTAGGTCTAGGATATATTTGTGAATGTTAGTGGTGCGATCAGTGAGCGAGAGTATTCAGTACAAATGTACTTCAGCAGAATGAAAAGGGCGCGGCATAAATGCACACTGGAACGTGGAAACTCGAAGAGGGGGGCAAAATTGACGTGCATTTACGAAACCGAACGTGTACCAGCACAAATCCGACTCGACTTTGACGAGCGAATCCCTTTCCACTTCACCCCTTTCACGCGGTAATCCAATCATCCGCGTCCTGCGATTTGTATCTAGTAATTCTCTATGTTTGATCATCCATGCCGTTCAGCTTTGGCCGGCAAAAACATTCGTATCGTCGTATCAACGGCATGTTTCAGGCTACGCGTTGGCATTTCCACGCGATCCTAACACTCAACGACCACCCTTCATTTTTGAATCGCACAACACACTAATGTTCGTTCGGAAAAAATAAATGTTTTACGTGAAACTTGGACAAACAACAACCTAGAAAACACTCAAATTCTTTATCTCAACTCATGGCTGGTTTATGTATATATCTATGTAGTTCTGGACAAAAATATATGTACTTTTTTTATCCTGTAGCTTTTAAAGATATAGTTATAATAAAGGTCAGAAAATAATTTTTTTCAGAAATCAATTGAAAAATTGTTACGAAAATTTGTTCATTTTTCATTTAATACAAGATGAGAGAATGAAAATCACCAACAAATGTTAAGCCTTTAAACTCAGACGTTGCTACATTTACTAAACCATTTTTAGCTAAGAAAAAAAGAATTTGTAATTTTTCTGTCATGTCAGGAACAAAACGTCTCTTCTCTTGTTTTTCATAGCCGTTAAAGTTACACTAACCAACTGAAACAATTTGCATATGTCAAAATAGCTCATTTTATCCATCAGGAAAAAGACCTTATCAAGTTGAAATAAATGTTTTTTATTATTATAAAAATGAAATTTGATTTTGAAATATTGCGATCGTTCACGCATTTTTTAACATATTGAATATCATATTTGTAAGTCTTTTTTCGAACGATTTAGATCCTATATCTCACTGTTTTTTTTAAAATAGAATGATATAAACGTGAGATAAAGTCACAATTTAAAATATATATATAAAAAAAAAATAAAAAAAAAAAAAAATTAACAAATTTGAATTTTTCTCTGGAAAAAGTTATCAATAGATGTGCAAGACATTCTTTTAAGCATGATTTAATTTTTAAAACGTTGAATTGATTTAACTTTTATGATATACACGTATTGAATTATTTTTAATGAGGAGCTTGCATCTAATTCGCTATAAAAGCAGCTCCAAAACGTGTTGCCATGCAAGTAGAGAGAGAGAGAGAGACAGAGGGGGGGGGGGTGTTTCGCGGGCGAACTGATTCGAGAGCGAACTATCCGTTGCGTAAAATGTTATATTGCGATTACGACACGAGCATTTCATGTCGTTGGTTGACGTTCGTGAATAGTGATGAAGCGAGCGAAGGACATATGAAAACGATGCATTATTAAATTCGCGAAAATCGTATTCCGACGCACGTTTCCATAACGATCGGCCTATAAAACGCCGGAGCGAAGATACCGCGTCTGTGTTTGGTTGCGCGGCGTCTGAAACAGGGCGATCAATTTTGCACGAACCAAATGAAGCCATTATTTTGCTCTCGCCGAATAATCTACGCATTTATAAATATCGCATTCTGGGTTGCGCGCGAGCTTCGATGCCCGGTGCGGGATCGGTAATTTTCGAACGCACAGAGAGCGCCCGCGGTACCAAAGGTTATAAAAGTGCGACCGCCCGCGAGCCACGTGTATTTACATTTGTAATGCACAAGCCTCGCTCGAATATTCGAATTATTAATCGGGCAATGCATTTCACATGAAATATTACGCACTGTGTACCGAACAGGCTAATATTGTGTACGGTTAATGACGCTGTTTTTTTGATTTCTACAAACTCGAAAACGCTGTTCAACGTTTCGATACTTTCGTTCTCAATCAATTATGCAGCACGAAATGGAATCCTAAAAATTATTAATTACAATCATCTCTTTGCTGTTCGATTAATTTGAAAATATGATCCGTGGGGAGACACCGATGGCTTGCAAAGTTTTGAGGACATAAAATTGTATTCTTTTTCTTTTTTTTTTTTCCTTTTTTTCGGTCGCTAGAGGCAGGTTCGCTTTGAAGTTGATATTAGACTTGTATGATCAGATAACAGAAAGCATGAGAGGCGCTTTTTCACAGGTTGTGGATTTTTGATGCGACGTAAAGCCGTAGCGTCGGTTATTTGATAACAGTACGCCAGCATTGAGAGAGGCGGTAGTGCACGAATGTAAAGGTTTATGACCAATATGGTGTATTATGGGTGCTGGCAGGGCTAGCGTATATCCTCACCGAACCTGACGGACCCATTGACGATGAAGCTCTCCCATTGGACGGAATCAACTGACGATCCCTCTCAACGCTGCTGCGGGATCTTTTCTTGAGAGCAGGCGATTTCTACTTCGGCCGGTAATCGCATTAATATAAGAACGGTAAATCTCACGAGTACAATAGCTGCTTATGCTCCTTGAGAGGACTCGCTCGAACAAAAGCATAAGACGAGCTTCTCCTTGGACGGACGCGCTCGGCACTTTCTCGAGTCCAGTCGGCGACGCTCGCGTTACTTATCAAACCGTATTTTTCCTACGGATCATTTTTATCGCTGGAGTTAAACCAATCATTGTGGGATGTCCGGATACTTGTTTTTATTTCCAACACAGCCGCCGACAGATTTACAGCGCTTGTGCTCTCGACTCGCCGCGGGGGCGGCTGCTTGTTATCTGATTTCACGTTTTGCTGTTGTACGCGATACGCTGCTTTTTTTTCCTCATCCTTCAATTTGTGTCTCGGCTTTGCTGGCTCAATCAGTCAGGTTATGTTTTTCGTTTTAACATTTTCAGCCAAAATAAATCAATGGAGTAGTGTTGTACACACATTTGACAAAAGGAACGCCTCCGAGCCTAAGCTTTCAATTTATTTATTCATTCCATTTCTAACAATCATCCAATTACAATTGTAATTAGTTCTTTTTTTCTTTTGATTCTTACATAATAATTAGAGTTTGTGATGAAACTTAATAAAGACGCGTATGTCGATGATTTGATTGAATCGAGAAAAAACGTATGACCTGTATTAAAAAATTATAATCAGATTCAATTAACAGCGCATCCGGGAGACAAAATGATTGTTTTAGCGAATTAATTTTTCGCTGACATTATTATACGAGAATTCTTGATGAAATTTTTCGCGCATGCTAAACATGTCCGGGATTTAATTTGTTTCCCGGCGATATAAACAGCGCGACCCTCGGCGTTAACAGCGGAGACCATAAAAAATGCAATTTCGCGCTAGCCGCGTCCCCCGAAACGCAAGGAGGCATGTGAAAAATACTTATTAATGTGGTCGCGCGCACTTCGACAACGCAAAGACACGTCTCTCGCGGAGTGTAATAAGTATGCCGCGCTGGGTTTGACTTCTCGCTGGTGGTGAATAATGGTTGGCGATAAATCAGTTGGCGCAGTCAAAATCTAAATGCCAAAATATATGTCCGCGCATAAATCATGGTTTCGTCGTGGTTGTCGGTTCGCGTCGCACAGACACCCAAGTATTTATTAATCGTTTAGCTTCTAAATCCCGCGCGCAGCTGCGCTCCGAAAATGTTTGTTCATATTGTGGATGCGCGAGCTTTCCCAACCGGGTATCAATTCCTCCGGGAAAGGATTACGTCGGACATATTGAGAGCTGCTGCTAAGAGCACCCTCGATTGCGCGTGGCGTGCATTTGCGGCCTCGAGGGTAGCCGATGCATACCGCCACTTTCGGTCCGATCGAGTTAACAGCCAATAGCGTTTTTGCGCGCTGCTTCGCGCTGTATCAGCGTTAAACTTGCAGGAAAGTAGTCGGCAATCCAAGTATCATTTCGGAAAAAAAACTTTCACCACAAATCAGCGCTCGTTTATCTTTTTTTTCCAAAGCTCCCTCTCTTTTTTTTCTGCCCACTCGAAAAGATTAAGTTTCATTAATGCGAACTTCTATTCGATGTTAATTCGGGTTTAATTGCGAGCTTTGTTTTATGCGCGAAGGGCATTGCCGTTGTTGATACCGGCCGGCATCAATTTTCTATATAATTCAATCACGTGTGAGCCCGATGAATCAGACTTCAGGCGAGAAGCTGCACGTATTGATTAAAAGAAAAAACGCGGATAAAACGTTCAGCGCATTATTACGGTTTAACGGCTTGCTGCAGCTGAATGATGAAGCTCTCATATTGTTTTTAGCTGATGTTCCAAGTGTAATTCAGAAATTGAAGAAAATAATCTCGTTTTATAGGATTTTTTAAACATTAACAATATATTGTTTAGGTTCAGATGTTTAAGATGTTCAGGTGTTTTGTGAGTTGTATATGCAACATGGAAGTGACATTTGTGGAATATTTATGCAAGCTCTTGTCGATGACCGTAGAGCGTCTTGTTTCAGATTATCGTTCGAAACTCTCTTGTTTCAAATTATTGTCCGAAACTGTCTTGTTTTAAAACATTGGTGAAAATTGTCTTGTTTCGGTGAAATATGTTTCATCATATGTTTCGAACAATAATTTGAAACAAGATACTCGATACGTAAAAGCCGTTGATACATCTCCGTACATGAATTTGTATTATGGTTATATATTATGGGTTATGTTTTATGGTATATAATACACAGAAAGATTTTTGTTTCCTTATTTTATATGTATATACATATATACATTTGAATGCTCTGTGACTTTGATTAATTAAAAAACGTCACTTTTCGCGAAAAAATGGAAGACTTTGAATTTAATTGCAATTGAACTTTTACTTATTGTGAAGAACAATTTACCAAAAATAAGTGAAGAGTAATATAAAAATAAATTGAGAGTCTTCCACTTTTTATAAAAAGTAAAATTTTGACTTATTCAAATTTAGAGAGTAGTGATTTTTGTTACAGCAAAAGATTATTATTCAGATGAACTTTGCGCGTACTAAAAAAAACTATTCCGCTCCTGATATTTCAGACAAAACGTCCTCGCAATCTCAACATTACGAACGCCCGTGTGAAACGTTATATGTAAAGTATAGGCCCGGGCCGTGATTAATTGCACTCTGGAAGAATTAGCCAGTCATTGTAACATCACGTTTTGCCGTTGCCCGTAGCAGGCGAAGATTGAAAGGGTTGCATAACAGTACTCGAGCGCCACGTGAGCGAATCCAGAGGAATGAATTGTTTCAGCCGTCCGCGATAGAGGTCGGCTTTACTCTATTACGTCTGAAACGTGTCAAAAAAGGGGCAAAATGTAGGTTGCAGAAAATGGAAAGCAGAAACGAAAAGGACCAAAGCGAAGATAAACAAACATACGCGCGCAAAAACTTTTGCATCGCAGTTGTTCGCACGAAAGTATGGCTCTGCATTATTCATAAACACTTTATAATCTCTTTAGCCGTTGAATTATTGGCCGACGCGCAATCGGAATGATGTAAGAGCGAACGAGACAGGGGGTGGCCTGCTACGGAAAGAAACGCTCAAGTACCGTCGAAATGTTTAAAAAAAAAAAAAAAAAAAAAAAAAAAAAAAAAAAAAAAAAAAAAAAAAAAAAAAAAAAAAAAAAAAAAAAAAAAAAAAAAAAAAAAAAAATGCGAAACGTCTTTGTTATCAGGCGGGCAAAAAAACTGCGACCTGCCCTCGGCTTTGATTCACGATTTTTATGTCGAGAAAGTTTGGGCGCGATGCTTTTGTTTCGGTACTGCCAATGAGAACGGCCGATTGATCCAATTAATGATGACGAATAATTTGACCGTCAATCAGACGCCAGTATTCCATTTTTTTTCGTTTCGCCTACTCTTTTCCGCCGGAAGACATTTCCGAGCAATCGAAATGCAGTTGTTGGCATTTTCATTTCGCTCGAGCTTGTTCCCTTTCATTATACTTTGCCTCGGCTTTTAGTTCGATACGTAGAGCAAAGAGATTGAAAGAGATGCCACAGTCAATTTCAGAACGGTCCGCCGCGCCGCGTTATTGCGCGCAATTATTTCGCCGCGCGCTCATTTTGTTTAATTAAATTTCCATTCAGGATTTCAACCAACGGGTTTATAAATTTGTGAAGATGATAAATTAACAGAAGGCCTCCAATATAGAATAGAGCTTGACCTAATCCAAGCTTGATAAAAGCAATGCATCACCATTACACAACTATGCAAGGCATTTATTTCCACTCGGCTTGTTTCATCCATTTTCTCAGAACTCCTGCTCAACTGTTCTCTTTTTGCGCATAATTTACAAGCAGCTTATTACAAGAACGCAGTTCATTGATCGTTCAACCCGGCATAATAAGCATATTTTGGATCTCTTTTTCATGTTACGAGATTGCATTTCGCTTGTTGTAATCTACCAAGCTTGAAACATATTATTGATTGCACATGGCACAAGCGCAAAGCACAACATAGTCATTTAATCCTGTACTGCCCTTGGCGAAAGATAATTCAGCCCTGAAAGGAGCGCCGAAACTGAACGTACACCGGGGGGTGAGTGCACGTGTTGCGGGACGCGTCGTTCGGGGGCGCAATGCAGCTTATACCCTGATCTCTCCATTACGAACTAGATTAGTTAGTTATGAATTTCGAACTATGAACATTTTGCGAAGAAGCGATAAATCGTACGCAAATTTTCAGCAGAATAAATAAGCCATTGTTCAACCAACAAGAAAACAAAAATGGTATAACGTTTATTTTTTTATCTCATTCTGTTTTTGTTCGACGATGATTGGCAGCGCAAATTGGGTTATCGCACGGCAAAAAAATCGATTACTTTTGTTTCAAATTGAGATCCACGTTCATTTTTGTAGGCATTAGAGAATTCATAAGAAAAAAGAGACGCTTTTTCTTCTTTTCATTTTTGAAAGCCGCGCGTAATTTTCTGCTTACGCTATTTTTAATTAAAACGTCGAAGCAAAACTGAGAGAAGGTTTTATTTGCAAGGGATCGAACCAGGCCGCGCTTTCCCTTTTCCTTCCGATAACATTTGCGCGAACTGCCAACAACGAAATTCTATATTACGTCATCGCCCTAGGACTCCGAATCAAAATCTTATTAACTGCTGAAAGTAAGTTTCACTTCTAAGTGGAATTTAATTACTCGTCGCGCCAACCGTTTCTCTATTCCAATTGCAACGTTTCCGTTTCTCTTTTAAGCGTCTAATTTCTCCTATTTTGTTCACCCGGACGAAGACGCCTCTACCATACTTTAAATTGTTCGTTTGATCGGTGCACGTGTACCTACTTTAATGTCGTCTCAGCAAACACCATGCAAATTATTGCGAAACGTTCTAACGTGCACACTCTTCGATTGGGCTGTTTTCGTTCCGCCTTTTGAAAAACTAATAAATATATGAAAGGATTCGATCGTAAAATATATATTCATTCAATCGAGTTTGTTCCCTGAAGAAAGAAGAAAAAACCTTTGCTCTTTTTGTGCCATTTATTTTTAATTCCAGCCTTAATTTACCTTTTGTATGTACCAATCAAAAAAAAGTTCAAGAGCCCTGAATTTCTCAATCAGAGAAAAAGTGTTTTCCTTTCAATGACAATTGATTGCAGTCAATTAATTATTTAAATTTCATTAGCAAGAGAATTCACTGGGAATTGCGCAAGAAAGGGCGAGAAAAAAATCCCGCGATGCATTTAAACGTTCAATCCGCGACATTTATGCAACTACGGTGCAATAAAATGAACGTTTTTATTATATTTTTTAGGGTAACGCAAAGCCGTGCGATAGTTTTAATTTCACTCAAGTTTTGCTGTGCGCGAAGTGTAAAAAAAAAAAGAAAAAAGAACGAAATAACTTTCTCTCGTCACTGAGTTGTTCGGCGAATCTTGACTCGCATCTGCATTTTTTTGCGAATATAAAAATATCGCGAATTCATCGTCGTTCGTTGACGTGACCTTTTCAAGAACCATTTCGACAACGTCGATCATCACAAACAGCTTAAAATCGAGTCAAACCGTCATTTACATAATAATTCCAGCATTAATCCAGGGTGACCTTTTTTCTCTCTGACCTTGTTGGTGATTCTGCGCGCACAAAACTACACGTTGCTTAAGAATGAGTTGAGAAACGCGAGGTGCGTGATAAAATAATTGCATTACGCCCCGCGGAAGCAAATAACATAAGAAAAATTATTCGTAGTCACACCCTCGGCTAACATAAAGTCATATTAACGTCGCAGCGCCGAGCAAATTTCTTTCTTAACAACAATAGAGACTTCCTTAAGTAAAATACCAGGCGTTGCACGTTCCTCTTTTTAGCTGAAATTATTTGCGACGTTCGCAAGAATTACCTATTGTCTGCACGATCATCAATTTTTGTTTGCGAAAAATTGTTTTAGAAAGATAGATGTGTCTTTTATTGATTCAACATTTTTTTTTTCGCCAGTAATTTGTACTTGTCAAAATTTACTTTGTTAATTAGAAGGAATTGCCACGGAAATATATGTGAAAACAAATATATGTCAAATAAAAACAAATATTATTTCAGCCGGAATTTCGTCTGTTTGTTTTAATGATTATTTGTGTTGTGTAGAAAAAATAATTATTTAACATATTGAATTCATTTGTTATGATATTTATATTTCCTCGGAATATGCTTCTGTGACGTTAACTTTTTT
The DNA here is from genome assembly GCA_030523145.1 of Trissolcus brochymenae. NCBI lineage: Eukaryota > Metazoa > Arthropoda > Insecta > Hymenoptera > Scelionidae > Trissolcus > Trissolcus brochymenae. The sequence continues at coordinate 159,204 of JAQQRF010000279.1, read as the reverse complement.
TCAGAAATAATTTTTGGCCCTTTTGTGACTTTGAAATACACTTATAATACACTAATTTTCTCCACTAACTTTATTTTGAACAAATTAAGAATTTCAGATTAATTCATATAATATCGTTGGAATCATATAATAAACTTAATTAAAATAATTTTAAAAGGATTCCAGCACTAATACTTTGATTTTTGTTTCACTCAGGTACATAACAAAGAGACTCGGTCTTCTGGTCAGCAAAGTGCCTGGATTGTGCACTCAAACCGTGAAGTGATTTTGTTCAAAGATGTAGTTGAACATTTCGTTGAGGATGTCTTTGTGACTCTACCAAGCCCCCATTAGTGGGGCATTTTTTAATTGCTTTTTCTAGATGTGAAAAATGAGCCCCCTGACCTTTGTCCTCTCGTACGAGTAAATAAATGATATAAATCAAATTATCGTTGTTTTATGAAAGCATAAAATAAATATATTTCTACAGTGTAAAATAATAGAATAAAAATCATATGTTGAATTGAAATATTTCTACAAAACTCCCATTATCATTGAAAGCTTACAAGTAGTGTATAAAACTTTGTTTTGATATTATATCAAATGTCATGGAAATTGTCGATCGTAAACACGAGAATTATTAACGAACGACATATTAATTATAACAATTTCGTGCTCGTCTACAACTTTCATTATTGGTGTAAACTTTCGTTTTGGTTTAAACTTATATTTCAAAAGCTTCAAAATATGTTAATATAAAGTCCGCAGGACTGTAGTTGACAGATTCATTAAAAGTGAAATAGAATACCTTTGTCAGTGTATGATTCGCCAAGTTTATAAACAATAGAGTTTAGCTGCTTAAAAAATAACAAAAAAAATGAAAGGAATCTACTTAATTTTATTTCCAATAGTTATAATTGACTACGTTTATAAACTGATTCAAGCGGAATAAGTGAGTAAATTGGCAGACAATATTCACAAATGTAAACTTAAAAAAAAGAAAACATTGTTTCATCCTTTATCGGGTCAAACAATTTTTCTTAAAAAAACTGCAAAGGTACTTAACACAGAAAGTTGAGATGAAAAAGAAAAAAAAAACAATTGGAATGATTTATGAAAATTATGCAAAGTGCAAATAAGTTGTAAGATACTGTGAACTCACCTTTGCTTGTTCCGTCAGGTCCTCGAAGAATGGTGCACTCTTCTATTGTGCCATAGGCAGTGAACAATTGTCTGACATCATCATCTGTCTGTTGCTTGCTGAGCATACCCACGAACAGCTTTCTGTCTGCAGATGGTCGCCATGTTTGGAAGAACAGAGAAAAGCTCAGGGTTAGTTAAGTTCGTGAACTGTCGCACGAAGCCAGTTAAAAAGAGAAGTCTGGCGGCTAACACCGAGAACAACAAAGTTACACGGTCACACCACAGCATCCACGTTCCTAAAGGGCGGGGGCAGGAAAGGGGCCACGTAACACATCTGCTTGGATAGCATATATCCGATGCGACACGTACGATACATTTGTTATTACGTCAATTAACATCTAACACCATAGGGCTGCATTTGTGGCAACGATAATAATAATGACAATAATGATTAGAACAGTAATAATCAATAAAAATAAATCGTAAAATGAATACTAGTCAACTGTTTTCATTGACAGCAACCTCTAACCGTCTGTTTAGTCGTAGATTTGACTGGTTGATTGAATTTATTTGGACCTGATATGACTCAAAATAAGAATCACGATGATAAAACGACGAATAAAAAAAGAAGTTAAAAACGATGGATGAAAATTAATGATAAAGATGAACGAGGTGAATTTAATGAATGATAGAGATGAAATCAAGGGTTGACTAGTGCGGTTGAAATAATGGCTGGTACGTGGGTGACAGTGCGATAATATAATAATAATAAAAAATGATAAATATAAATGCATGAACAATGATAACAATTAAATCAATCAATGTCAACCTACGACCTACACCACAAGCCGAAGAAACGAATGGATCGGGATACGCGATATCCGGATGGGACTAGAAGCGGATTGACTACTACTGTTAACCAAGATCTCGTCTCAAGTTTGAAAATTGTTTCATAACAAGGATCGTATTTTACGTGTGTACACGTTTTAATGAAATCTCTCAACAAGATGTCGGCGAGAGCTTGGCGTGGTGCGGAGATTGCTTCTCGTATAAAGTAAGGTTACACGCCAGATAATATTTAATGAAAAAGACAGAATGATTCGGCAACTAAAAACAACCGACTATCAAAAACTGACGTCATAAACTGAACTTTCAAAGGTTTCCACAAAGTCGTTGTTTTTAATTCTCTTCCACAGAATCACGCTGTTTTTTTTATTTTTCACAGTGATTGTTTAACATTCAGTGACGTGAGAAGAATATGCAAAAATAAATAACAAGAAAAGTATTTTCAAAGATGCAATTTACCTTCTGAGAAATTCGATTGATTTGAATTTGAAATTTATAGATAATAAAAAAAAAATGTTAGATTCATTCCCTGGCATGAGTATAAAAAAAGGACGTGAACGAAAATAAGAAACTGAGCAAAAAGGAAAACACCAATGATCGAATTCGCTAAGAAGAATTGACCTTCTTGGTGGCGGTCGAACGTAGACAGTCAACACTTGGTGCTGCGCGAGAGATGTGTGTGAACTTTAGCGAGTGATTGATAAGTTGAAAATGCGGCCTCAGTTCACTGCACTGCAGCTATTTCTAAGCCGTGCTGACGGATAATCGTGGATTGCGCGACGAGGACAGCGCGTCACGTCGGTCGAACATTTGGTTCCTTGCGGAAACTCATGCTCGATGATCGCTTCCGACGGCTTCTCCCCGGACCGATCCGTTTTATCCGCCATCACGGCGAGCACGTACGGGCCTGATTGGGTGTTTTTCTCGATCACTTTTTTGTGCGTTACACTAGGCGTTACTTCGCCAAGAGCACTAAAAAGAATTTGGTAGACGACTTGCAAGAAAGCTTTTTAGAAATATCTGCACTGGGCGCTTTTATCGTAACACTTTTTATTCTATCTTTCATGAATCTATACTTTTTTTTTCTCTCCCTTTCTCTCTCTTGCTCTCTCTCCCTCTCTCTTTATCCCTCTCTGTTCGCGAAATCTCATTTCTCTATTGCTCGGACTTGTTCGATTTGAACCATCTCTCTCTTACTGTCGCGTTCTTTTTTCCGGTCAAATGCTATATTGTGTTAGTGTGCGACAGTAACGAACAGTGGTGACAGGAACTAGTACGCAGGAGAGCGTAGCAGGTGGATGTTCGGTGGGCAAACAGAACAAAAAAATAACAAAATTGTGGTCAAGTTTTTTGACTTAAAAAAGTTTCACAGTTCTAGGTACAGTAAGAAATTGTAACTCACATCATAATTAGAAAAAAGATATATGTACAGAGGTGATAAAAACACATCGATAACGAACGAGACAGTACATCCAACGAGCGAGCTACTATAATGTCACAGCTGTAAAGAGCGGTATTTGAGGGGGTGGGTGAAATCGACCTCGTTGGAGATGGCGTTTCGTAGGGAAGGATTTTGCGGCTCGGTTAGGATATGTGAATGGCAGGCGGACTGATCCGAACGAAATTTCTCGAAAATTCGATAGCATTGCTCTTCAAAGGGACATCGGTAATTTTGTTTCATCAAAAAGGCTTTACATTTGCGCAGAGAAAGAGTCGAAATAAAATATAAAAAAAAAAAAAAAAAAAAAATTGGTGAGTTGCTACAAAAGTCGAGCGATCGGGATGAGTTTCGATTGAGAACCGATATCATTGTAACTAAAGGAATCAATTAATTAAATTCAATCCGATTGTTTTATCGTTTGATTTAATCAAAAAAATAAATAACGGTACTAGTAGTAAAATGTGGGAACAGTAAAAAAACATTACAAAAAAAGAACGAGCGATGCTAAAACATTTGCATGTAAAATGGTGAGCTGTGATTTCGTAAAAGAATTTTCAAGAAATTTAGGGAGGGAGGATATTGCTGAGTGTTGGGATCAGGGGAGTGGAATGGAATCTGGTATTCGAACACTAGCGAGCGGCAAAATGAACTTTGTGGCAAACTGTGCTGGCTGAATCAGCGGCGATGGCGTGATGAGGTAAGAAGTTCTCGTTATTTTCTCCGGAGACCGGTGTGGCGTGTCAGTGTCCGTTTCAGGTGTATACTAGTGTCTGTGTCACCACCTGGCTCTGAGTTTGTAGGGTAAAAAAAAAAAAAAAAAAAAAAAAATATGTGTGTATGTTTGTCTGTCAAGTTTGATTGTGTTGAATCTGTTTTGAGGTGTGATCCGTATTACGTTGTGGAGAAGAAAAAAGGTCTGGAAGGAAGCTAGCTATCTCCTGGAAGTCGAAGTTACCTTCAGCGGCTGCCACCGGTGCCTCCTACTTCCAGAAGATGGCACAGGTGCTCCCGTCGTCCATCATGCACTCTGGAATACAGAACAGAAACAGAGATGGCAATGGGCCCAAAATATGATGGTCATTTTGATGATCGAATTATCATCCATCCCCGTTTTGTCATTTCGCATCGGCGAACCTGTTAACGATCGGGTATCCCCACGCGACGGGCTAACTAATACGCAGAATTATAGTCAAAATTGAAAGTCAAAATCTAACGCGCTGATATCTCGGTGCTTATTTGGGTGTGTTATAATACTATACGCGCGCGAAGTTGATTGTCAGTGCAGGATATTTCTCTCCCTTCCGCCTCGCGGTGGTGCATTCATTTTCGCGATCTTTTTTTTCTTGTCAGCTAACAAGACCGTTTGAAAGTTTGCCTCTTTGACTTGCATAATAACGTAGCTCATTTCGTGGCCTTGCGCGCCCACACCTTTGGCCCTAGCTTTCGGGCACATTTAAGGATTTGTCTCGGGAAATTAGATTCTCGCCTGACTTACAGCAAGTTGTCGTTACTCCACTGCTGACACAGACAGACACTCTTTCGGCCCCGGGCGCTTTTCATCGCGCCGCTATCCCTCTGTCTCTTTCCTTCGCTATTTTTCTCTCTCTGTACTTGTCGCGCCATTGTCCCTCAGAGACCGGAGCCAAGGAATTGAACCTTTGTCGTGGCAAAGTGTTAACTCGTCCTTTAGGCCTCATCTCGAAAAAATTCACCCTCGGGAAACTATGTGAAATTTTTTCTCCGATAAAGATGCTGGCTAATGAAACAAAACTTGACGCGGCATACGCGCTAAATCTTATCTTACCACAGATTTGATGTAACGCTATAACAATATTTACTCTCCAGACGATCATCAACCATCAGTCGACCAATCGAGTTTTCCTAAATTGCATCGTGAAAAGATGTCTACGAAACATTTTCATGTATTTGATTTATCATTGCAATGTTGAATTGATTATTAAAACCCCTTTTGCAACGACTCATGTATTTTCAAAGAATGGACAAAAAATGTTGTTTCTTTTCAAGTCGTTTGTCGTTGCGTTTGTGAGTGGATGGGGTGTTATACGTGTGTACATGTGACAAGTAATTGGATTGCCAGTACGGACTCGGGGCAAAAGTGAAAATGACGAAGATGACGATTACCCAGTTAGCGACGTCGAGGACTAACTTTGACGTTATATTATAATACAATATTCATCTTTGCCAATTTGTAGACGACGATGTCGATGGTATTTGTGAGTTGGCAGCAGAGAATTAGATTGCTGTCGTATCATCCAGGGAGGCATTTAGCTTGAAGATACTGCTAGAACGATGGTAGTAGTACAAGATGGCACGCAGAGGGATCGAAACTTGCTCAACTAGCTGTAGGTACCTACAGCTTCCACTCATCTTATCCAGTTGAAACAACTTGACCCCAAGTTGAAGCAACTTCGGAGGCCACACGTTTCTCAAATCTAAACCATTACCTCGGCTACGGTGCTTTGCACGAGAATGCAAAGCCTTGATTAAGACACACTCAAGCTTGTTCGAGATAAATGGTGTACTTTGTTTTTTACCTCCCATCCCCCTTCCTCCAAAACTATCCATATGCGGAGCTTATATGAGGAGGTAAATATTTTATTCAACAGTGGAGCTTTTCGCTTCGAACGTGTGGCAACTAACGCCCCGTATATTCAACTTAACAGCACGTCGCCTGAGTGATGTGTCGCGATTAAAATTTGATCTGTTCTTTGTACAGCTAATAGAACATTGTTCCGTGCAGTTGAGACGCGTGAAACTGCCAACATAGCGGGAGATCTATAAATGATGTAATTAAGCCGCGCGCTGGAGCACCAAGATGGCCTGTAAAGGACAGTCATTAACGCGGAAAAAGCCGGTGAATCGCTCGGAACAATGAAACCTCTTGCGACCTAGCGAGGGTGAAAAAGACATTTGGCTGTGCCGCTGAAAGGACCAAGAAAGACTTCGTTTTGCGGAAAATGCTCGTCGAGTGAGAAGCGTGTTTCTTTTTGTAATTAAGATCAGTTCTGCAAAATCTCAAACCAATAATACACCGGATCTTTTTCCTTCTCTGCTTCCTTTTTTTTGTCTCCCCTCGCTGAACGCAGGTTTTTTCAAAGACCTTTTTTAATCACCTTTACACTTCTTTTGATACCATTTCTCACAAGATGGGAATAAAGGAAACTAATAACAAACCAGCTCAACCAGGATACATTTTTTGGCTTTGTTCCGATTTATTACGCACTGAGAAAAGTGAACTGTTCAAATGACAGTCTGAACTGTCAACATAACAGACAAAGTCAATCAAATGAAATTCTTTTTCTTCAATCTAGATTATTGCTTCAATGAAATCAAAATTAGTATAACAATAATTGATTACTTAACAATTCTTTTTTTTTTTCATTTGAAATACAAACGATCAGAAGATTTTGGTTTAATTGGGACTATAGTTTAATGAATTAATATGTTTTTTTTTTCAGCTCAAGATGAAACACAACGTTTTGTATATCAAGATAAGACGTGTCCAGCAATTTTACATCGACAAAGCAAGAAACTATTCTCATAAGTTGTTGGTACTATTGAACGAGATGTTGTTAACAAAATTTGGCAACCCTTGATTGAACTTTCGCATCGTGTTGGATACAGCACGTACGTAGGTAGAGCTCACCCTCTTCGTGCCGGATCGCTTCGTACACGTAGTCGAGGCGAGGCTTTGTGGTCTGCTCTGAAGCGGGCGGCTGGAGATCACAATGGCATCTCCTCTAGATTAGCATATGAATTACGATTCGCCCCAGTAGCATCAAGATCAGGCGCTGCTATCTCTTGCTTTCGGCACCCTGCTATTTTCTAGTTGACTATCAACCAAAGTATCATACGAGGCCAAGAAAATCATGCGGGTGTCAGCTGCTCGTCCATCATCATCAAAATTTTATAAACAGTTGTTACGAGATGAAAGTCTGTGGATGTGCAACCGTTTGGAATCGTAAGACCAAAGATGAGGAACGAATCATACGTCCTGCGAAATTAGAGGCGATAACTCAGAGTTTCTTGGCAACATTCGGCTGTCTACAACGGCAAAGTGAATCTGCCCACTTATTGGTTTACCGAATTTGCCCCAAAAGAAATTGATTACATAATTGTTCGAATCGTAGAACCAGCGATTTAATCAAGCGCGCGTGGGCGGCTAAGTTTGGCTGCATCCCAAAAAGGGCGGCTAGGCTCTCCCTGTGACACTCCCCTCGAAGAAACCAACCTGAATGAATTGAGAGGAGACAAACAGAGGATTCCCCAACGAAATGACCCATATTTTTACAAAAACTTTCGCTACGCATTTTCGCTGTTGCTTTTGATTATACCGCTGTGGCTTTCAACGCTCAAGCTTTTCATGATTGAAACATGAATTGAGAATCAGCGAATTACTCGGCAACTTGTTCTGCTTGATTATACGCATTTGTGCTTATTCCTTCGAGAGATAACAAACCCAAAGCCAATCCAAATAACAAATCAGTCGGCATTTTTTGTATAGTGATAATAAAGTTTCGTAGGTTCAAAAAAAAAAAAAAAAAAAAAAAATAACCAATTATTTATTTTACACGTACATAGAAAATAAAGTATAATTTTTTCCGCGAGAAGTGAATAGTTGCGATCGAACTAATTTTCCGTCCGGTAGCTTTGGATTCGCATCAATCATCTCCGGACACAATAAACTGTTATTTCATCGCGTTTTTCATTTTTGTTGTATTTATCGGTTGTTCTCACCTCCGCGGTTTTCACTCTCCGCCGGTTTCACTTGAATAGGACGGTTCATCTGTAACAAAAAGAAAATTCGTATTAATGACCCAGCACCAATGGCGTGTGAATTTTATAGCTGCCGAAAAAATTAAGATAAGCTCGGAAAGCTTATTTCATCCGCGCGAGCAATACAAGTCGAACCACCCTTCTCATTTGAATAAAATTTGATATCAAACATTTACCCCTAGGCAGAGCGATGAGGGCCTAACTTCGTGACGCTCCGCAAACAAAAATGCTGATTCGATTTAGCTTTGAGATGGTCTGAGAAACCTATCATGTAACCATCGGATAAATTTGCTGGTTGGGTTGATAACGTTTCAAGGGCACAAATTTATCTGATATTATTTTACGCTTCTCTCAAACTTTATCTGTGTACCTAAGGTTAGTATATATTTTGGATGGTCAGTCCCCGGCTCTGGACTGTCACATCATAGGTGTGTTGAACCCGAATCGGCAAACAACATTGTTTATTTGCCGATCGGCTCATTCGACTTGGGAGATGTATGATTCATGGCATCGTCGATTTCCCCTCACATCTATATCGAGCAGGACTTTGCGTTTCTTCGTTCACTCCTGCCAGCCAATTTCGCTCGCAGCATGTATCGCATACGTATCAAGGCGTTTGAGCGCAACTCCCTTTCTGAGGGGATGATGCCAGCGGTATCCGTTGCGTCGCCTTTATGTGCATATGACGCTTACACTGTATCGATCGATTTTCAATCCATTTCCAATTGCTGCTTGGCAACATGAATCGTGATACTCTGTCAGTATATGCATGGAAAATGCAGATTCACTGAAAAGACTTCAACCGATCGCACAACTCCATCCGCTACTTTTTATCGCCGGATGACAGTTATTCGGTGGTTCCGCATACGAATCAATATGTTTATAAAGGCTGCGTCAAGTTAATCAGTTTTTCTTTGAAGTCGATCAGACGGAATTGAGTGTAATCACATATTGTTAGACCGCGAGGTAAAAAAAATTTGTTCCAACTTTATTTTCGCCCCTTTTTTTTTTTGCAACCCAGGGTAGGTTTAATTTTGCGGTATCCAAAGCAAAAGAAGACATCAAAGACGTTCGTAATATCTGAGCAGATGTAACAGGTTGAGTTTAATGGAACGTAGAATTAGGTACGTCTACGTGGATACAATAAAGTGCACTCGAAATCTGCTTTTTGTCTTGAGACGTTACTCAGTGAATTTCCAGGCGGACGAATTTGCTTATTTTCCCAAGCGGGTAAGGCTATTGAGCGAAAAAAATTGAGTTGTTCGAATGGCGGTCTCACTGTCAGGGGACCGAGGAGAGAAAAATGTCTTTTCATTTATATAAAGTTGTACGTTATGATTCATCTAGCAACGGTCATTCTGGGCGTTGATATATTATTTGCTGGGTAGACATCAGTTTAGCGTGTTGTTTCCCAGGGAATGGGCCGGTACATGTGTAAGAAATAACCAGCAATTACAGATATTAAAAAAAAGGAGAAGGTATTGTAACGATGCGGTTTACGGGAGAGCTAAAAAAAGGGTGTGCGACTGGGAAGGAGGAGAGCAACTTCAGCACCGTGCACCAGGGGAGCGGAAGCAAGAGGGAGCAAAAGGAGGGAGGAACGGTCACTTTAAGTACTGCTCGCCGGTCAGGAAATTAAACTTTGAGCCAGGTATTAGCCATTAGCCGTTTGTTGTTGCTCCGTTGTCAGGGGAACCTTCTGTCCGTAGATACCGGAACTGAGATACGCCAACACCCTCTTCCCATTTGCCACTCTTGGGCGGTTAAAGTCCACTGCCAAGTGTAGATGTCACCCCCGATGCTTTTTAATTGCTTGCCATATCTTAATTTGTTTCAAATGCTGATCGACCGGATAAGTGGTGACATTTGATTTCAACATATTTTTTTTTATTTTATAACTCACTTTTTTTGTTCTTATCAGACAAACATTTCTTTACAAACATCATATACATAATCATAAACACAAACATTTGTTGCTTCTTTTTGCCATACGTCATTGACTGGTTAGAATAAGGAACGTGCGAAAATTTGCTAGCTATTCTTGAAATTATTTATCAGCGTGCGTGGGCTGTCTCCACGCCTACGGGTTCCATTCATTGCACGCGCAAAGCTACAATTTTTATTGCGCGACAAATGGCGGGCTTCGGAGAGAGAAAGGGCGGTGAAGAGAGAGAGAGAGAGAGAGAGATAAACAGAGAGAGAGAGAGATCGTCGTGCTTTGACCTCCTGGGAGGTTGACCCATGTCATCAGCACGACTGCACTTAGAAAATCGATTCTCCTGAGAGACACCACTCAAGATGGATAGTAATAAGTAAATGTGTTTGCCGAGACCCACGCGCGCGCATCCCGAGCAATTAATTAAGCTCGATTATCTGTGTACACTGTGGAAAAGCGCCGCCGAGGGTAGATGCAAAATGATAGACACAAGAGAGCAAATACACGCAACATTGTTACGTATCATATATAATGCGCGATATTTTATAAACGTCGCGGGTGTGTGCGTTAGACGGTTGCTATCAATTTGCACGCCCTTGTGATTTGTTAAGCGTTTATCGCGATGCCGCCTGTTTCGTCCAGCGGCCATTCAATAAAACTATTTACGCGTAATTCATCGAATAAAAGTAAATGAAACGCGCGAGACCCCTGCACTTTGATAACGTGCGCGCAAGAGCCGATTATTTTCTGATTTTTTTTTTTGATCTTTTGTTCTCATTCTCTCGCTGATCAAGCAGATTCGGCTTTTTTTTGTCATTCGGATTTTCATCTTAGTTAAGCGAAGGCACTTGCTGTAAAACATATATAGGTGTCGACTGATAACCGTCAAATTGAATAGCATATACCGTTTCGGAAATTGAATAAGCTATCATGGCTGCACCGGATCCGGGCATTTGACCTACCAGCAATCAACCTACCGATCATAGATAAGAGTCCAGCGTATTACAGTATACACAAGTAGTGATTTATATATAAACGCTTGTCGCTCCCGATATATTCATTACCTGATTACGCGTCTTCCACGGCCAATTGAATTGCCTCCATAAAGTTATTTCATTCCCATCTCCGCCTGTTAAGCCGAGAACAATAAATCGATCCGAAACTCTCTCAATATCGTTCCCTACACAAATTCGATCTTTTTCCATTTTAATGTTGAGAAAAAAGGTTTTATCTTAACGGTTGATACTTTTTAATCTATGTCATTTTTTTAAAATGATAACACTACCAAAGGAAATTAAACTTGATCATTTATTTTCATTGGTATTCGTTTTGGACACCGATCGAATATTCTTGAAAGTACAAACGTTGTTTCATCTTATGTCAGTCACAATTTCTTAAATTTGATTAACGAAAAAAGGATTGCGATGGCCGCCAATTGCCATCAGTGCTCAATTTCATTCCATTCTCTGTCGTGAGTAAATGGAACTTGGATGTTCGCTGTTAACGTTCACTTTGGTGCTGGCAAGATTATGGATAATCCAATCGAGCGTTTATTTTTGTTTTTGTTTTGCACGCGCGCCTTTAGTCAAAAAGTCTGCGAATTGAAAGGGGGAAAAGAAAAATCTAAACAATGAGTCAGAATGAATTTACAAATCAATTTCATTCAAAGTCATGGACTGGAAAAGGTTTTATCGTTCATCCGAGTGATCGGAATTTTTGCTCGTGAGCAATAGCAACGTAGCTTGGGCGCCAAAGGTCCTCGTAAATTCGTGACCGATGCGGTAATCGAATCACCGGGATTTTCTAGTGTTTGTGCCGAGAAATCGTGGCGCCTGTCGGCACTCCGCGAGACACGCCACCGAATAACGTCCGACGTTTAATGTCTGTCGCAACTCTTTGGTTTAGGTTACGACTGTTGAACCCCAGGCTTGATGGCATGCATCGTCACTTCAATCGGATCTTTCACGGACAAAAAAATCACTTCAAATCACGTACAAACATTCGGTTTTTTTTCTTTTTTTTTTTCATGTTGTCGATTGCCTTTTTTTCAGTTGAAAAATCGCTATATCACATTAAAACGAGATTTTCAGTCAAACTTCTTTGAATTATAAAAACGACAACAAAGTGAAATTTATAATTTTATCAATCATTAATTACGATGAAAAAAATTGTTAGTTTCTATTTGGTGAATAATTCAAATCTTGATGAATAGAGGGGAGTTTTTTTAAATTTTCAACCAATCGATACGTTTATTAAATCTGCATACGTTTCAAAAATAATTAATAGTCATAAACGAAATTTGAAGAGTGGTTTTCGTTTCGTAGTTTTGAAACAGAATAAATTTGCAGCTCAAAATTCGGATATGAGCTCGACCGAGCATCCGCAATTAAATTGAGTGTATTCAAGGGGGTTTGAATGAAGTTTTGAAACGTGTCCTGTAAATTTATAACCTCGTTGATTACACAGCAAAAATTGATTCATTCAGTTGCTCATTTTTTGAAACACAAAGATAATGACGTTAATTTGAAGATATCAAAAATAAAACAAAAAATCATCTTGGTTTCATATAACGGTGAGGTTTTTGTTTTTGTTTCACAAAGTTCCGGCTCGTTGATTTGTTGTAAATGTACGCATAATTGAAGGGACAAAAAAGAGCTGGCCATTCGATACATTTAATTATGCACTCTTCTGAGCGTTCAGCCGAGAGTTGCGTCGAGTTTATCTCTGCAGCTGAAAGAGAGACGAGTGCTCGTCCGCACAATCGCTTGCCGCTTGCAAAGTTCAATAAAATTCACCGTCCGGTGTGCGTATATTGTCCCTCGAGTTTGTTCGACTGAAGGCACAGAGAGCAGTGTAATACACCGCTTACGCGGAACATTTTTTCACGATGAATAATGGGTATGTTTTTTTCCTCGCATTCTCTTGGTTTTCACTTTTCGAGCCGTACCGATTCTTTTATTCGATATTCGTCAGTTAATTTGCTGTTAGAATTTTACACCACGCCCACTGTCAAACGAAAAATGTTCATCTTTTTTTTTCTCCCCACAAGAATAATGCTCACTTTTTATTCTCACAAGAATGATTTTTTCTGTGGCATCTGGATTTCTGATCGAAAAATGTTGGCATGAATTGTAATTATCGATACGTCAATGAAACTTGCTTGGGGCGAGGACCGTCGACATATTCGTAAGCCGGAAATCAATTATGAAGGAAACTTCATTTACAAGTCCACCTTGTACATTTGTATGCATGACACGTATGCATTATTCAGCGGAAAGTTTTTGTGTAAAATCAAAGTATCGCAGAGAGTATTTCTTCATCATCATTATTTTCAGCGAGAATTCGCCCTGTATGACATTTTACGAAACATGTCATTAGTTGGCATTAACATTTCAATTAGTTTTCTTCTTATTAAAGGCACTTTTTTTTCATTACTGAAAAGCGAATTCTCGTGTATAGACATCGCAAATTTTAAAACGTAAGAAACTCATGAAATACTTGAACCTCTGATGTATTTAGACTTGCACTTGACAGCTCTATCAAATTTTAGTAATATAGTTATCAAATTATCAATATTATTTTACCACGTTTACTTAACCGTAACTCATCCTTATCAACATTTACGTTGACAAACATCAAAACCAATATCCTATCCTCAACCTCAATTTCAATTACGTGTGAACTCCAAATTAGAACAGCTGTCCTAACATGATCATCTCATTCAAACAATCATCGAAAGGTATACTTCGATGGAATTTGCTCAGTGAATAATCAACGAATATTATATAAATTTATTTCGTAGTTCTAAATATTAGGCGTATATTTCAAGAGTCTACAGTTAATAACTATAATATATAACGAAAGTTGAAACGTTATCAAATTTTGTTTTAAAAATAATAAACATCTGATCAAACATTTTATGCAATAAATTGTTGTAGAAAAATTTTGTTGCAAAATAAAAGTTCAGTTAATTTCAGTGTTTGGTTTGATTAGCTTTTTCTTTCTGGCTCAAACGACTGTGAATGGTTGCCGCTTATGGCGCACGACAGGTTTTACCAGAATCAACATAATTTTAAATATATTAGCCTTATTAGATTCGATTGTCAATATTTTTCACTAGCATTTCATTTGTTAGATAGCTCATAATTTAAACATTATAATTAAAGAAAAATTGTCTCATTTTGTGATTTTCATACACACCGTCCATAACACAGTGATATCTTATTTTAATCACATTTTTGTCAACTATTCACATATTTAACTTTTAAGTCAAGTTTGATGAAGTTAGTTAATTAACTACGCGTGGAAATTATTTGGGTTAAGTTCAACCAAATTAAATTGAAGTAATCCTTCTTGTAGAGGCAAATACATTAGCCAACTTGTTAATCGGTTTGAAATTAAAAAGATGTACCGATGTTCCCTAACGATGTTCCATCAGGCATTGTAATATGTATTTTAATTCTTTTTTTCTGCATAAAATTATTTATAAATTTTTTATGCATAACATGTTATGTTATTCATAAAGAAATTTGTTCTAAACAAGTAATGCCTCGTTGAGTTTCTTCTAGAGTTATGCAAATTCAATAAAATTATATGTACACTAAATTACACTATTATTAATAGTTACATTAATTTGCTGTTATTATCAGCATAACAAACTAATACACCATTCCAATGTTAGTATTTATAAGTTAAATGAAATTGCAACTTGAGAAACTATATTTTTATTTTATAAAAAAAGTCTTTTAACTCTCAGTGCTCAGTGTAATTAAAGAAATTACAAAATACAAAACAAAAATGTATTGTTATTAAAACGAAAACTGAAAATTTAAACATTTATCATACGTTCGTTATTGACTTGGCGCATTTGAAACAAACTGCTAAACTGAGGATGTTTTAGAAAGTGGATTCCCAGTTAAAATAAATAAATGTTTTCGATTGTTTCTACTTGATCCATCAGTTGTTTATGTTTGCAAATTTTTTTGCAGCGAGTGTTTTGGTTTTTTTATCTGTGTATGAATTGTTAATCGGATGAAAGTCCATCCTGGATGTGAGCGTTGATTTAGCAAATCCCCTGTCCAAGGTGATGCGTACTTTACAGAGCGGTGTTGGAATTATGTTGCGCAACTGAGCAGAGATATAAGATCGTGGTGTGAGTGGCGCCTGAGGATTCAGAATAGATGAAGCGTATTGCAAGTCTGTGCGTCCATGAGGGCCGTGTGAGGCACACCGCATTACCGCGTCGTTATGCGTTGGCACATTCATGTGCGCTGCTGCATTAATTGACGCATGGCTCTACATCAACAGCAGGCCACCCGGCTCGTGAGAATACGTCACGTGCTTGATACAAACGCCGGCAAACCCGGTGCACACGCAGTCGCGCATCTTTTAGCCCGTCAAATCCATCGATTCCGATTTCTACCACGGTTTAACTCCGCGTTTATATTATTTTAACTCGAGTTGCGAGCTCTGTGAAGTTTGCCCTGCAAATTATCCCGTACTCATACACCCGGCTTCAACTCTCTTTGCGTGTTTTTGTCGCGCTTTATTTGCCCTATTGAATTTTCATCGTGTTAACGAGATGTCGTGATGGATTTATAATGACAAAATCGTATACCATATCGCGTGTCGTTGGCTAAACAAAAACTAACACCAACATTCTCGTTCATTAACTGTAACTTGAAAGCTATAAAAAGTTAAAAGATAACGATATTATCGAGATACATCTGGAGGCGCAAAGCAAAATCAGAGAATTAATCATACTCTAATAGTTACAAAAGAACGAAGCCCAGTGACAAATATCATTGTAAATATTCTTCGAATTGATGTGAAACAAAAAGTTGTTCGTGCTTTGAAAAAAAGTTCTGAGAAAAAATTGTAAAAGTATAGTTTTACAGTTCACAAAAATATGAAATTTTTTCGTTCAACATTTATATCCGATATTTTTCAGCACAGGTCGTTGGTTATTGAAAATATAAAATTCATAAACGACGAGTTTGAAAGGAAATAAAAAATTCGTCCGGTTGTTTTCATAACTTTCCAAATGGTTTTTCCAATTCAAAGCAGACCAAGCGTATCGAGTATCAAAAAAACTTTCTTCGAGCCATCTGGGCTTTGGGAATGACAACTGCACATTCAAAGTAAATACGCAAATAAAACGAAGAAGAAAAAAAATAAACTCAAAAATGTGTTTCTTACATTGAACGGGAAACGATACATCCGTGCCATATAAATCAGTAATAATTTATTTAGTAAACGGGGGGTCTGGCAGTGGAATTAACCATATGGACAGGAGGAGGCTAAGAACAGCTGATATGCTGGAACACATTTTGTTTGACATATTTGTTACAACTTTGGGGAAAACCTGTCACTCGTAATTACATGCGATAAAAATCAATTGTGATCGGGAGCATCGAGACACCGAAATGAAAATCCACGTTCAACTTGAAATGAGGGCGATCTTTTTTTTTCTTTATTACTTCTGTGTCATTTTTCCCTCTTCTTTATTTTGCGAAAACTCCCTCAGCTAAATTAGTTGGCCGGGAATTTCGGACGTTATTCAATTATTTTTAGTATTAACAACGTTGCTTTCAGCGCGCGCTATTTATTATTCGTTTATATTTTTCCGCGAGGTTGATTAGCCGTTCATTAAAGTCGCGTTCGCCCGGTGCGCACTGAAATGTTTTAAAATTAACCTAAAAATTACGCGCGTTACCACACAGCTTTCAGCATCGTCGTTCCAGGACATTGATTCGCCACACAAATCCACATGCCCAAGAGCAAATTTCATTAACCGAAAAATCTAACAGGATTTTCTTGGCGAAACTAGTAGTAGATATAGGTATACTATATAGGAAGTAACCTAATTTATTTCAATGTTCAGTTGTGTCGACAGAAAACTTTGAGCCTTGAAAAATAATTTACCAGATAAGCCTTGATGGTGACTGGACAATCCGGTCTTCTCAATTCTAATTAAGTTTGAGAAAATGAAAAAATCCCCGGCTGATAATATAATTATGTTTTATTCGCATTTCGAACAATATAGCACAGCCTTATTGAGATTGGCGAGTTTCCCCCTTAGCACTGACCCCTCAAGTCCCCTTGAATGAAGGATGCAGGAGGCTTGGGGCAAAATTCATGTTCAAGGGATCCCCAGAAGCGTGTTTAGCTGTGACACGCATGGACTCTTTAATAATTCTTTCCTTTTTCTTTTTATTCAATTCAAGAGATTTTTTTTATCTTCCAGAGAACTTTGCCAACAAGTTTTTTTTTTTTTTTTTTGTTATGAACGGTAATTATTTGACAAGTAATATGTTCATTTAGATTCGCAAAACTTTTCATATTTAGAAATAAATGATATTGCATTTTATTTGTTCAGGCGCAGGATTAAAAAATAATGTTCAATAATAAATTTTCCATTATGAAAATATAATATTTTATTATTTTTATTGTGTCCACTCAGTAAAAGTTTTGAATACTTTAAATGTCACGAAATACATGCTACTGAAACAGAAATATCATGACGGCCCCTTCAGTGTAGCTAATTGCAGCATGGAGGTAATGTTTCGCGCACAAAATAGCTATTGTGTAAAATTAAAATTACTTTGCCGGATCATGTACTTATGTTACTGCTGTTTCCCAACAACACTTGACAATTATATTTGCAAATAAATTTCAGAATTTATGCTTTTTGAACGTGAGAAATTCAGCCTCTGATGAAATTAAATCACTCTCCTTGAAATTTTCATACTTTTAAATAATTTTCAAAGACATTAAATATTTGAATTCGAATTCGCGAGTCTTTAATTGAAACTGTCAAACACACAAAACCCAATTCCGAAAGTAAATTGTGATGAATTGTTTTTCGCGGCCTCCACAAAGTCAAAGTGCGAAAAAAAAAAAGATAAGGGCAAAATTGGAATTCCCGTTAAAATTTTGATTGTCGGTGAAATATTTTCATTACTGCGAGAGAATGCGCGGCCCTTATTCAAATAATAATGTGTGCAGTTGAGTATGATAATGGATGTTATTTGGTATCCATCGGGGTCCTTGGAAGATGGGAAAAGAAGGTGCTCGATAAATCACGCGAAAGAGTAAACTGATGGCGAGGTGATGATTCGTCAGTCCATAGTTTGAAAGTCGGCCACAAACTGCTGACTAATGGAACAGCACTCGCACATGCAATTGAACAGCTGCGTTTCCTCCGACGGCGCACGAGCTTGGGGTCGATATTGTAAACGGTGGAAAGACTGTTCGCTGCCGAGCATATGCGATCACGAGAATATGCCGCGTGCACGCATATGCACGCCAGTCACGGCATAAATAGGCACGTGGAGTTGAGCCGCGCGTGAATGAGTTCCACAACGCAGACGCGCGCGGATGCACCGCACGTGATGTCCCACTTTTGATCAAATTTTACTCCAATTGTTTTCAATTGCTCGCACAACATTTCGTAAGATCATTCAAATTGACCTTCCCACTTTGTTTTATTCGCTTATTTAATTAAGTCTTCTGCTTTTATTAATAGACTATCGATTACATGTTCACGCCGATATGCTGCCACAATGATAGAGGACGAATTATCTTCTTCAGAATATAAAAGACAACACTGTAACAAGTAACATTGTTTCAGGGTAGAAACAATCATTTTACGTTATCCACATTTTTCTATTCAATTTAACATTTTAGATGCAAAATGTTACAGTGCATTCAATCAACAACTGATACAGATAGTAAACCAAAAGACTTACAGAATTGATCTTGACAGAATATACATAACCTCGAAAGTTGAAAGACTATTTGCAAAAATGAAACAAAGTAATACAAAATGTTGCATTTAATTAAAAAGTTTTCTCGTTATTGATAAATTTCTTGCAAATTGATTAATTAAAAAAAAGCGATTATGTGCTCAACATGTTTTTTATATCAGAAAGGATATTATGAAAGCGATGGAACTAAATAAATGCAAAAAATGAAGTTTTGAATCACTCGATTATTCAATCACAACATTTCAACAATTAGCTTTTATACCGGAAAGTAAAGTGAAATAATGCTTTCATAAATAAAGTTCTGTTTACGGTTAAAACAAACGCGCTTCGATTTAAATTTACTTTGCATTGTATAGATCTATAGTGAAAGCTATTTTTCAAACCAGTATAATTGAGAGGATTTATAAAATAAATCTACAAAAAGAATTCCATTTACAAAAAAAAAAAAAAAAATCCACCTGTTCATGTCAACGCGTTATCAGGCACAGATAATGTCAACCAGTTTGATATAATTACACACTTCCTGCAGAATTTAATATACTAATTGTGTTCGACTGTCAGGTCGCGAGCTATTTGGTTGGTTTTGAAAAAAAAGCTGTCGTAATTTAGCGTTCGGTTTTATTAATGAAGATGAAGAAACATGTTTATGTACACGTATCGGATAGAGCCAATATTGATTTTCGATATCAGTTTGCATTTTATCGCCACTTTGTTTAGTGTTTTTTAAAAATTTTTCAATTACTCTCCTGTACACACGCTAATCAGCAAACGTGCCACCCGACAAAATCAATTACAAAGATCTGGCTGTCGATTTTTCGCACGAACTCGTGAACGTACCCTTCCGTCAAGTCTTTGTCGTGTTCGGGAATTCGCCGAGCGCGAACTTGGCGTGTGCTTTGCATGAAAAATGCAACAAGTCCTCACATTTGCGGAACGAGAACGCGCAGGCATTTGCGCGCATTAAGTGCGACATGAAAGGATCAGTCGGGGACAAATTAAAACGCATGTTTGTGTAATTGCGAAAAAAAAAAAAAAAGAAAAAAGAAAAACACAAAGAAGAGGAAAACTTTCGACGAATAATCCAGAGCGTTAAACTCACTCGACTAGAGCACTGCGAGAAGAGACAAGATTTGTACCGACTTGTTCGGTTGTTGTTGAATTCAGTTTGGAAACTTTTGAGACAAACGAAAGCGCACGTCGGAGATTTGAGCTCGCGATTGGGGGATAACTATTAGAAGTGGAGAAACGCCGGTCCTGGTGACTCACCATTGGAAAGTCGTTCCGACGCGACGGTATCACTTCCAGGATGTGAACCATTGGTGAGATCTGATGGGCGCTGTAGGATGAGGCACACAAACGTAATAATCGACTTTGGAGCAACGTCAAGCGGTGCAAATCGTCATCGGTGAATCACAGCACGCACGAGTTTCACTGGCGCCCGAGCAGAAGCACTAAAATTTTCGATGGGACTGTTTTTGTGTGTATATATGTGTCGGGGACGCTGCGAATGCGAGGTTGACTAGAAGCGGTGGCGTAGCAGCCCGGTTCGTAGCGCGAGCTTTTGTGGAGTGACGTGAGAGCACACTCCGCAACTAGAGAAAGCTATAGATAAAAGCCCCAACGCAGCTCGTCCGCGACTGATTCCCCAGGCCTACACGCACCCTCTAGTTTTCTCCCCCTTACGCTTGGCGTGCCAACCCACCCGGCATCCCCGCTGGCGAGCCCTCTACCACCCTTTGCCGAGTCCCTCTTATCCTCTACAAATGTCCCCTCCTCGATCTACGCAACCCCCCGCCTGCGCGCCACACAAACCCACGCACACCCTCCTCCGAGCTTCGACCTTGTTTCCCTCGCCCTGCCTCCTCTATTACTATTTCTTCATCTTATTATTAGTCCTCATCTCATTATTCTGATATCGTAACAATAAACAACCTCTGTCTCATAATATTTAAATCAGCATCGCTATCCGTTTCCATCTCTGCGCAGCACCCTTGCTGCGTATCGGTCAATCAAAACCTCGCTGGGAAATCCCGCCCAATGATCAAATTTGCTGGCAAAATTGCAGCTCCAGCGCAGGCCAGTTGCGACACAGACTCCACGTGCTGTTTCTATTTGCAGTCACACTGTTGCAAATGTGTCACGGCCAAGTTCGTTGTTTCTTTTGATTTTAACTCTCGATCTAAAAGTAAAGATATAGAAATATATATAAGAAAAAAAAAAAAAAAAAAAAAAGAGCGAAGCGCACGAAAGATTCGATGATATCGCACTGTCGAAATTTTCCGCCCGAAGAAATCTCGACGCGGTAACAATTCATCATGACAGGGTAGCGGGGGTGGGTGAAATATTTCTTTTAATCTACTCGACTCTCCCACATGATGCGAACAAATATTGCTCACCCGAGTTTGGGTATTTAATATTTCTTCTACGTGGTTGGCAGTTTCAAACTGGAGGAGAGAAAAAAAAATTATGCGTAAAGTCGAGACTGGCAAAGGGGCGAGTCCGCTAAGTGTGTGGGTCTGCGCAACATTTCAGTTGAGGGTGCAAGAATCCGGTCGCTATTCCATGGGGAACTGGGTCGCCTAATAGGGAAGCGTTCCTTGGGTTTTATGTCTCTTGCGATATTTTTTTTTCCTCTCTTCGGCACACTTTTGCGCGCAAAGTTTTGCGTAGTCATTATATAGCCAGGTCTGATCGATTGGGCCGCACCGTGAGAAGGGGATGGCTGAAAATAAATATCGGTGTTTATGAGTTACTTGAAGCGCCACCGCGTACGCCCGGCTGACGTATATGAACCATTAGAACAAGTAGTGATATGTTGCCCGGCGCGAAACTTTTTATGGCTAATTATTCATTCGTGACGTTTTTGACACTTATCTCTTGGGTAAGTTACGTTGTTGTAGGTCAATAACGTTATACGGCAAGACAGGGCGTTTTTAATGATGCTGCTCGACTTCGTCCTAAATGTTGCCCACACGTTTATGTTATACCTTATTTTGAACGTAAATCTTTTCTTTCAGGAAACGGTCACGAAAATAATTCACCTTTTGTCCAGGTGGGGCTTGTCCGGCAAACAGCCGATATCGATCCGGCAAGGGGACCGTCTCATTATCCCGACCGACTGTGTTATTCTTTTACACACACACACACACGTGCGCGATCTCGCTACAAAATTATTATCAATAGTAATTATGTCGCCCGGCATCTACGTCCGTTGTTTGCCGGACACCTCCAAGAGAGAGGCAGTCGCCGAGAAAATATATGACCTGACGCAAAGAAACTTTGAGAAGCGCCAATTATCTTTTGTCGGGCATTCACGCGATTGCAACCCGCGCGCGACGTTCGCTGTCTCTGCCACTTGGATTAATGCTCGTGCAATGAAAGCCAAGTTGCTAGTAATTGTTCCAAGACTAATATAGACGATGATATAAAAACAGGGATCGATACTTAGCACGCCACTGACTATAGCCAACGAACTCGCTACAAAGTACCAGTGGTGTTACATATTTTACGACAGAGTTAAAAAGATAAAAAAAGGAAAAAAGAAATTACGCCTTGATATAGCAAAACTGGTATTGATCATGTATAGTGTCAGTATGATAATCTTCAATCAAGTTCTTTGTTCAGTCTTCTGTAGTTGTGCACAATTTTAAGATATTTTTTCATCCTAAAAATATATTAAACATGACAATCGAGAAAAATTGTTTGAAAACAAAATTCGAAAATTGTTCTAATTTCTTTTATTCGCCTTGTGAAACATCAACGCATCGGTTTTTTTATTCGTGAAACCAACGCAAATGCCAGCGGAAATTGCTGCCAGTTCTCTTGGCTGCGGTGAATTCTTCCTTCCTCTCTTTTGACTCGCGCTGTTTCTGATAACTCCTGGATTTGGATATTGAGCGATGATATTAACTGGATGTATTGAAGTTTCCAAAAAAATTCATGTTACAGCAGTTGTTTGAAAAGTTTTCCAATAACATTGCAGAATTCGTATCTGGCTATTTTTATTAAGAAATCTGTTTGTTTATGTCATGAAAAATGTATATTCATTATAAAATTTTTTAAATTTTAATAAATAAAGGAGGTAAAGGAAATATCTTTTTTAACTTTAACAAAATTGACCTATTTCGTTTCCGCTAGGAATATATTTAGGAGAAAAAAATCTTGTCAAAACATGATTTAGTAATAAACATATTATACGTTTTATTCAGGTAACAAAAAGAAATTGTCCGAAGTTCAAACATGAATCTTTTTAAGTGGATAAATAAATTGTAGTGATATACTAAGACAAAATGTTTTCGATTCATAATTTCATGCTTTTTAATTTATTCGTGTTACGTGTTTTCTTAAGCACGCCGAGGCAACAAAATCGATAAGTGTATTCGAATTGAATGACTGAGAAGCGAAGGAGAAAAAATAAAGAAACGTTAAACGTGCTCTACGCGAAACTGAGCAAATCGTGAATAATTTATCATTTTCGAGGAGTCGCGCAAAAAGAAACGTGAAGACGCCAAAGGTAACATAATGCAGACTATATATTTATTTTCTGAACGTTGCGTAATTGCTTGTTTCCCGAACTTTTAATGAACTAGTTTCAAACCATAAAGTAAACCGTGTATTGAACGGAAAAATTTTCATGATGAAACTTTATTAAACATTCAATTAACTGCAAATTTGTGATACTGAGAAAAAAAATTTTTTTTATACAAGGAAGATAAAATTCGTTTTCATAGTTCATCAAGGGTGTTATTGATTAACAGAGAAATTTGATTGCACAATAGTACCCCGAACACCTTGACACATTTATCAATCTTTTGAGTCGAACCAAATTTTTTGTGATATCTTTCCATCTCTAATAAATCCGACAGTTTTTATTCTTTTATTGTTCTCGAACTGTAACAAGCTCACTATAACTTTTTTACGGACTTATAATTGAATCGATAATTATAAATACGAAGCCAAGTGAAAAATTGCATCTGATGCCGCGATGTTCGTCTACCTGTGATAAAATCGTTACATCGGAAAATCCGTACTTGAATTTTAATTTGTATTTCGTCCTTTAAAAAATATTGTGAAACGTTTTTGTGAATTTTAAAATGTTAAAAATGTTAACAAAAAAATTGCATTTAATGTCACCGTTTTATTTGGATTATCTCAGGATAGTTTTTCTTCATAAAATGCAATTAATTTTCAGCCTCACTTTTTCTTCATCTCTACGATCGGAGGGACGGATTCACCAGATGGGGCGTTGAGCGTTGAACAAAAGAAAGGCATCTGATGAAAAATCTCAACACCTGACACAGCTGAGTCTGGGCCATAAAGTTCAGAAGCAGCGGCAGTTTAGACGGGCAGTTTTTTGTTGATCGAACGAGCGATTAACTTTGTCCGAAGACACCCGGGTTAATATTTAACTCAGCTGTGTATTTCAATAAGTGCGTCTTATCAGTTATATGTTCTTGAATTGTTACGTCTTATCGACTTTTCTGTCTACTGACGTCACGCACTATCCTAAAGTTCAATGCTCATGGACGAAGAACGCTCGTTGACATCATTATACGAGACATCATTCTTTGCAATGTATAGTAATACAATACATACGTTAGTATTACGGAAACACCGGACTGGTTCATAAGCTGTCTCGCGACATAACATTTCTTCTATTATGTATAAGCATGATTAATTTCATTATTTATTTTGATTTTTTTTTCAGTTCATTTTCGTGAAAAACTTAAACCATAATTACTTATATTACTTTCTGTCTTCTTTTAGGAACAATTTAAAATTTTTTAACGCTACGATTCATAAATTATTCTTTCAGAAATCTGACATCAACTTCCATACCATAATGAGGTCCTGGTCAGATACAATAGCCAGGTACTTTATGCTACATGTAACGTTCAAATTAAATATGACCCTCATACAAAATCAATTTGATAACTCGATAATTTATTCATTATTAATTTTAATGGATAAGTGCACATTAAAGGTCAATAATACATTTTCAGTTGTTCATATTATTTATTGTTAATTATAAATTTGTCTTATTACCGATTTTTGTAAAGTGATAGAATATAATTTTTATTTAGACTCACTGTTACCTGGTCAAGTCTGGATTCAAATTTCATTTCGACAAGTTGAATGAATCACGCATAACATGTAAATTGTGTTAAGATAATTCTATTATTTGTCATAGTTATGAAATATTGATTGATTTGATAAAAGCAGTATAATTAAGATGGGTGAAAAGCATTGGGATGAATCAAGTATGTGTACATCATTGGAATCTTTAATTTATCCGCACCAACAACTCGCGTAAATTGTGTTTTGCTCTTCCTCCTCGTGAATCTTGACGACTCTGCTTTTTCAGTGTACATAACGAAGTGGATGTATAGAAGGATCCGGCTCACCCTCGGCTCGTCATAGTTGCACGAATCTTCGAGAGAGCAAGGCTGGATGGTGACCGTGGGTGCTGAGCAACCCGCCATGGCAACCCACGAGCTCCCTCTGATATTCAGACCTACGATCAGCAACCCCATTGCGTAACGGCACACTTGCTCGCTTTCGCCATCCAATATAATACTTCGTCGGCCGTTTTTCTCTCTGACCTTCTTACTTTTGATCGTACTTTCTGCGCCTTGGCGGCTTTCGATTCTCTCTGCTTTATCGAACCCGTTCATTGAGATGACCTTCGGGCCTGCGACACGTCCTCAGTTTTCGTTCTTCTATTCGTCAAAATATCGTGTCCACTCGACCCTTTCGTGTTCGACCTGTTTTCATCTCCCTCGAGTTTATCAGATTTGATTATACTTTTTTTCAGGTTTCAAAAAAAGCAGATGAAAAGGGACCTCGGGGTATAACTTTGTTCGTTTCCTTTTAAGTTGTAATAAAAAATCAACAGTTTTCATATAAGAACAGATTTTTATTTCTTATCTACGAAATTTTTTTTCATTTATTTTATTGCAAAAAATTATTCTCCCTTTAATCTTAATGAATTGTACCAGAAAAAAAAAGGGAGAAGAAATATTTACATTTGGTGTCTAATTTATCTTCATGCGTTCAATTTAACATTTACAATAATGAAGTAAAAGTGACGTTAATGAAATGAAATGGTTTGGCACGGGATTCAAATTTACATTTTATTAGTCATGTCGAGCGTGGAGACGTCAGCCGAAAAAAGATGCATTGAAGAACGAATATCTCGGTTTTCGGAGCAAAAGTAGGGAAGGGTGACAGTGTGGAGGGAATTAAATTTTACAGCCCGTAACACCAGGTGTGCTAAGGGACAGCTCGCTGAGACCGGCTGCAAATTACAGTGCAATGCCCTTAATGTAATGACTCTGGAGTTATGACGTAATGTAATGGACCCTATCTCTATCGTAAACCGATTAGTCTATGAAAAAAATAAATAAATAACCGGTACAATAATAGTGACATATTTAGACAACTCGAATATTGTTTTTAGTGAATTCATATATACATGTTTCGTTAAGACTCTTAAGATATAATTATTATAAAATCATTATGTTTGGTCATTCTGTTGATCCATTTGTGGAATTAATTTTGCATTTTGAAATTGCTTTCAGAATCACAGAGTGGATGTAAAATAATATTAAATTCACAAACCTGTTTCTAAAACTTATTCAATTACAACAATTTTTGCCCGTTGTCCAATTTTTCCAGCCAATTTTTTGCGGACTAATAAACATTGTCCTAACAGTGACTGTCCATCTATAGCCCCTCATAACGATTCCCATAGAAAAATAACAAGAAAAATTTAATTAAAAAAAAAACAATACAAGGGTAGTTCTGTAAAATTATGGCATTCTGGTATCTGGTATTAAGATGTTTGCTATTTTATAACAAAACTCAACCACAAACGGAAGCCAAAAGTGTTAATTTATCGTGTCCAAGTGGACTTGCGTGTGACTGCTAGATAGAAAGGCATTGTGTGGATAGATACAATGACGCGGCGGAAGCAGCTTTTGCTCGCTAACGACTAAAGAAATTAAAGTAGAAAAAGAGAAACGGGAAATGTGATATTAATAAAAAAATAATATGAAAAATTTTATCTAATAGATTTCTCTATTTCGAGTCAATTGATTTTTTGTTGCAAATGGTAACTTTTTAATATGAAGTTGTTAAAATTAATAAACAATAATTTTTTTTCTTTCAATACAAGAAGTTTATATTTTTTATGAAAACATTTTTTTACTAAACTATGAAATTAAATACATAATGTTTAAATTATTAATATCTAATTATTAATAAAAAATATTGGTCAGCCGTTGGGTTGAAAAGAAAATTCAAAATGTATAATTAAGAGTCATTCAACTAAACGAATAATAGTCACGTGGGGGAGTTAACTGATATGCGCGAGGAAAAAAGGGTGATAGGAAATAAGAAGGGCAGTTGGGTGCCGGGCTGCGTTCGTACGCCTTGCATTGTTCCCGCGTTGAATTATTAAGACGCCAGCAGATCGATGTCACGAAAGAAAAGCGGCTGAAATATCGGGCTTTCGCGTTGCTGCTAAATTATTTACGTTACATATCTCCTCATGTCCTGCATGGTGGCGCGTATTGTCGGCTCCTCATGAAAATGTCTTGCAACAGACCGAAAAGATTGTGCAATTTTTTACATCCATGTGACAATTCGCACTTGAAACAAATGTTTCTCATCATCATTGAAACTTGTCTCATTTTCAATTGTACACCCAAAAAAATTACATGTTCAGACGTGACGTTTAATGTTTTTTTTTAATCCTTTCAAATTTTGAAATTAATTATAACATGAAGATATGAAACTTTTCTATCTTCACTTTAGTCATTTCTAGCTCGTTAGTGAAAAATTGTTATCTTACCGACTGTGATGTTACAGAATTTATAAATTTTCAATAATTGTCCAATTAATTCCGAACGTAGCAGGTAATTCAGACGATGGTTCTATGCCTTGATGAACATTAATTTGTGCGACAATTTTGATGATCGCTCCGGATTATGCCGATGTAATTAATTATTCAATCACACATTTATAATGATGCGAATTTAATTATTCACCCTTGCTATCCTCTCGCGCGCTATTATTACATAATTGTAAGACATTTCAGTTCACTAGAATTAGGTCTATTGTAATCGTGTATAATTTGGTATGGCTAATGGAATATATTCCACATACTGCCGTTAAATTCAACTTTCTGCCTAATTTATCAGTTTTTTCTTAATTTTAATAAAATTTACACACTATGGATCTCCACGTTTCCTACTACTATTTGAAATAAGGATCTACTCGAAAAATTGATTTTCATATTATCACAAAAAAAAAAAAAATGAAAAAATAGCATTGTGTTAATGAAATTTGAATGATCTTGATGACAAAAGTTACGAATATTAGAAAATCGAATTTTAACATCGAACTGCAACATGAAATCAATGACACAAAAGCTTTGGAATAAAATAAACGCTTTGAAATTCAACATTTAATTAAAGTTTACAAATTAAAAGTGGTAGAATGGCTTTGAAAGTATCGAATCACGTGAAATGATTAATTTCGCGTACGCACTTCGATAGCAATTATGTTTTATTAAAATGACAGAATTCACACTTCAGCTTTTTTAATTTTTCAATTCTTTTATGTCACGAGCGAATTTTATAAAACAAACAAATATTCTACTGTTTTTTTTGTTTGTTTGTTTTTTTTGTTTTTTTTGTTTTTTTTCAAAAACAATTTTAAATTGCACGTAACGCTCGCTATTTGAATCATATTCAGACAGGAAGAAAACAAAATCGCATAGGCTTTGTGTTACAGTGTACGAAATAATTAAATTCGAGTAGAGAAGTAATTAAAATCATAAAGGCTGCTGAATGTTTCGCAAAGAAAAGTATGAATTTTTGAAAGAGCAATGAAGAACAACTTTTGTTCATCGTTTTCCGCAGAATCATTTTCCTTATATAGTAACATTTATTTTACAACGCCATTAGTGCCAGTTGATTTTCTATGTTTTATATGAGTATTATTCGTATTTTGTTCAGTTAAAAATTTAAGATTTGAAATGTTGAGATGATGGAAAGTATACTTGAGGTATAAAAAGGAGCTCTTGATGGTTACAGATATTGACTATATCCTCGACTAAAGTCATCCTCGACTTTAGTTTTGGTATAGAGAAAAGGGAATTGCGCCTTCTTATGTAATATTTACCTTGCCCACCATTATCTATGCTCTCTTATGCAACAACCGTTATTTATCCTCCGCAGTATAATGTTCACTTTTGTTTTGTTCAAACAGCTGTTCATTTCATGAAGTAAAACATGTTTATTTTGTGTTGCATCAGTGTTTCACAAACAATTTTTAACATTTTTTTATTCAATTGGCATGACCTTTCTTAAATAATTGATAATTAAACGTAGATATACATGAAAGTATGTATAAGGAAAGAAGATCTCTTGAGTAAAAACTATTTCACTTCGATCCGTGTAATTTGACAAACCAGCAGTTAAGTCGCCGAATCTCGTAAGACTTTTAATATCCGACTAGTAAAATGTATAATCTTTTTAGTTTTGATAGCCAGAAAGTTTTCCAACTTGTAATTTGTTAATTATTTCAAACGAGTGGAAACAAAGAAATTACGAGTACCGCTTCATGAATAGTAATTGCCCGCGGTGTCATGTATGAATGGCGTTGTTATTCCGGAGTCAAATTATAAAGTTTCAGATTATTTCAGCGCACGATTTGAATTTTGATAGAAATTGACTTCGGTGGCCAGTAACTTGAATTACATTGATGTTTCGAGATATGAACCAGTGTTGAATACGGATGAATAATGGAACGTCGTGGAAGTCTGTTTCCAAAAGGTTCATCTGTTTCTAACATATGATTTTACATTCTTCATTTTAACAACTATCAGTTAGTAATTGGTGAAACTTTTAATTGTTAAACATTCTGGCAGTTGGGTTTTGAGATACTAAAAAATAACGTAATCTCAATAGCATACAGACTTATGACATTTTATTTCTTCATTTGTTGTATTTTAAAAAAATTTGCTTCAACTTGTGAGCAAATAATTTATCACGTAGATCTAGACATTGAAATCTATACATTGGATTCTCAGTTGTTTTTATTGATTGAATATGAATGTTGAAAAATGACGTGTAAAACATGCTGCCGGTCGGAAAGTCGAATGACCGGTGCAAGCAACTTCCTTAGGGTACTATTGACCCAAGTTCGATCTGCCACGACAGACGGTAACGACAGCAGAGAACCCACGAAAAAGAATCTTGATGAGGGTTCAAGATGGATGCGAGGCAATATACAAGTGGCCGCGCGAGAATTAAACTTTGTCGAACTTCGAAAAGTTCTTTCAAGTCGATTGTATTGCAGCCTCAAAAGAGGTTTTGAATGGCACGATTGTTGACAATACGAGTTAAGATTGCGAAGCATTTCACTCTCATCCAGTTTTTAGTCCAAGAACATCGAGACCTGTCACGAAAAAATCCGTAGGATTTTGCCTATCAAGTGTAACAACAATTGTTACAATTTTTATTTTAACTTTATTAATAACATCATAATACCATCATTTTTTTTCAATCAAAAATGTGATTTTAAATTCATTAGTTATAGAAATGTGTGCTAGAAATCATGAACGATAAAAAAGTTATGATAAGTCTAAATTATGTTTGAAAAAGTTATTGTTCCACGAACCGAGTGAAATTATTCACCTTTGTGCAGGTCGTAACCGAGAGTTTCGTTGCTTACGAGACAAAATGTATTGCGACGTTATATATTTTAGTGTTGCCAGGACATAAATATTTTTTCAGTAGCCTTTTGTAATATATCGTCACCGTAACGCACTTTATCAGCACCGTCATAAATGCTCTATCCACGATAGTTCAGCGAACAGCCGAGGCAGCAATATTCCTAGACATTCGCACGAACTTGCTGCGTATCATATAACTAGTGAGAAACCATGTCGAAAGCTCATGCGGATCCGAGAAAGTCCGCTTTTTGTTTTCCCTTGAGACGTTTTTATGATTTTTTACGATCTCGCCCAGTACTTCGTTGCCCGATAGCTAAAATTATTGCTAGATAATAGTTTTTTTTCCCAACATTTCTTATACGTCCGAGTAAACATTTACATTCTGCATCAGAACAGTGCTGAATGCCGACAAAAAAGCAATTGTTTGGAATTATTTTTAAAAACTGCTCAAATTATAATGTAAGAATAGTCTTTTGGTTGAGTTTTTTTAATTAATTTATTTCTTTGAAAGATAAAACTTTTGATTATGTTGAAATAACATGCTTTTAATGTATATGCAAAAGACTCCACTTGCTGGTACTTATTCCGATAAATTTCATCTAAAATAATGTTGCATAATTTTACAGTGTCGTTAAGAGTTCAGGCATGATCAAATGCAAACGAAAATTTGCTTCGTTAACTCCTTGAATATTCAATGGTTTTACATGTCTCTCTTGCCATTTGATTAAGCTCAATATGTTCGAAAATACGTACACAGTTTCATAAAATATCGCTGTTGTAGTACAAAGCGTACGCTATTTCGCATAGTTGCAATTTTATTAGGGACCATATTGTTTGTACATTGAACGAATGACTTTATTGCGTCCATGTTACGCTTTCAGCAATCATTACAAAGTTTAGTAAAAGATGTGCCCGCAATTCGCCGCAAATGAAAGAAAAAAATATATATATAGGTATGTATAAAAAACGATTCGAACCCTCGCTAAAAAGTGACATTAATCTTGTGGATTCCGTGTGAAATCTTATCGCTCCTCGTTCGCCCTAAAAATTGTTTGTTTCTTCCGCCACAATTCCAAGTTAATTTTTCCAAGTGCCTCATTCACTGTGAGTCATCATCATTAATCATCCGCTGCAACTATAAATTCAACCCGATGTAACAAAATTCAAAAAAAAGTATGCTCATCTGGCTGCAAATATATGGGTCAGCACTTCGGAAAATCTACAACATTGATGAATGTTTGATCTAAAAAAATCTGAGCTAGTAAATAAATACAGAAAACATCGAGCGTGTTATAATAAGACGGCAAAATTGGCGAAAAAAAAAAAAGAAAGAAATAACGGTTCTAATAATTCGTTGGTGTAATAAAATGAGTTCCGAGGCTGCCTTAACCAAGAGTGTTTCCGGAAAACTCGGCGCGCAATATCCCCTGACGCTCAGATATTCCAGAGGTTTTCCATTTCTAGCCTGGGGCGTAAGCCTGAATATGGGGAGGGGGGGGGGGGGGACACGTCTGAGAGGGCCAGGGTGCGGTGACACAGGAGAGAGATTTCGCATGGAAAAAGTAGCTCGACCTTACTTCAACCTTCACCATAAAACACTGGATGGTATCGATCCGAAATATTAGAGTTTATGATATTTTGTTGACGGGTGGCGTTCTTGGGTGTACAAAAGTTTGAAGCTCCATTATGGGGAATCGAACGAAGGGAGACAATTTGAGTCATTTATTTTTACAACATTACCTAATTAAACGTAGATAGGATACATTTTGGCCTTTGAGGTGAGTGAAAAAGTTGTCAAGTTGATGAGGATAGGTGAATGGGAAGGGAGATTGGAGTCTTATGATCAAAGTGATGGTAAGAAAGAAGGATGATCAATCAATTCGTCAGTGGCGCAGGTTGTAATGGGTGGGAAGTAACGATTCCAAGTATTTGAAGGTACTGAGTGTGTGCGATACGTGGAGACGAACACACCGTGAGTAATGATCGACAAAGGTTTCTTAATTAACTAATGCACTTTGTGTCTCGAGAATCGAGCGCATGTTCGTTCAACGTGGAATGACAAGAGAGCACGTACGTCCTTCCACGTCAGGCGCTATCTTTCTCCGACGCCCCGCCAGTTTCCACCTACATCGGCCCAGGCGCCCTATGCCACGATCACAACTTGTCTCTTTCACACTTTGAAGAAGGAAGTCCGCGTTGCACATTGCCCTGAAGGGTCACTGAGTAATTGGTTTCATTCCCGCTGAGACAGGCTCGCTCCAGATCCGAATCGACGTTCTGAAATTCGAAATTCTAAAGCCAAGTCCGTTCGCCGGCGGCTGCGCTCGCAGCCAGCTAAGTAACGCATTTTACCAGATAATTATGCAGATGAAGCTGTTAGTCACGATAACGTTGTCGAGCTGCGCTCTCCGTCTGCTTATCTTCAATCAATTTTGCCGCACGACGGAATATCTGCTCAGTTACAATTCCCGTGTTTGTCGTGGGAAATAAACACGAAGACACCAGCGCGCGCTCGTGGTGAACAATTTGTCCGACAAAATTTTATTTTCATCTCGATGAATGTGCAGAACGAATCAAAATCGAATTGACGAACTGTACGAAGCCTAACATCGTTAGAAAAAATGCGCGTACAGGTCGGGGTGTGAATTATTGTAAATCACGTATCAGCAGCCATGCGATTGGATTATTCCGTCGACACACCTGATGACAAACTATTGTGCGCCGAATGTGCGGCCCATAATTTCACTATTTGTGCGGAAAAGGCAGCGAGCATGACAGATACCATTTAATTTGGCATCGGGGCGGAGTTAAAAACGTGCAAGGTTCACCGCGATGCATAATCAAATGACCCGATGAGCGACAATGAACATGTCATCAACGATGCAAACGGAATTACAGTTCGTTTCAGAAGCGCAGAAGCCGCGCGGCTTTTAAGAGGAGACTTCATTCAGATGATTTGTTCGCTTTCAATGCCGGCTAACAATATGTGTCCTACGCAGGGGGTTGTGCCCGGAATAAAATGTATATTTTTTAAACAACCAAGGGAAAAGAAAAGTCGCTCTCCTCCTGGAGGACCCGTGCGATCTTCAGTAGAGTTATTTGCACTCGAAGAGATACTTGGGCTTTTTGTTTTTGTTTGAGTTCCTGGCTTGGAGACGAAGTCTGCCTACAAGCAGAAACTTTGCGCTCGCTACTTTTGTTCGAATGTGACCGATCTGGCATCTCGTGGGAGGACCTTCAGATTTCCCCCGGTAATAATACTTCTCTCTTACAGCTTTCTCGACTTCGCTTTCTGTCGGGTTGCCTGCACTCGCGGCCGATGACCGCTTGCAACTGAAAGCATCCCAACACTTTCTCTCGAGGATACCCTCGGATTGGCACATCCTGTCAAGGCTTTTCTATTCACGGTAAAAGTTATTTGCCCTTCCCTGGGCGCAATTCCCTTTTTTTATCTTTCTCTCTCTCTCTCTCTCTCTGCTTTTTCTTCGCGACTATACAACTGACACGATGATGTATTCAAAGAACACGACAACTGAAATGGTGTCCGCATTTTCCCTTTTCCCAGCTTTCAAGGTAAAGAAATTGCGAGCAGCCGACGTGAAATCTATCTCTGCCGCGTCTCTTTTGTCGCAAATCTTGTCGCAGAAAATGTTGCCTTTCTTCATATTAACATTTGCCTTTTCATCTTCTTTTTTTTTTCATCTCATTTTAAAGGTATTAGTTAATAAAATAAAATAACAGTCAATCGTGAAATTGTTTTTGTAAAATTTGCAATTCATTTTAAACTTTGAAAGACGAGTAGGAAAAACTGAAATAGACAGGACATAGTGACCGAGATGATACCATGATGAATCGTTATATTCCGTGTTCGCGCTGCCTCTGAACAGTACATGACAAATGTATCAAGTTGTACTTTTTAAAGGAGCATTCGAGCTTTCATTCATCCGCGTAACATTTGTCTGTGTCCGAATTATATTTATACATCTTTCAAACCGGATGGTTCTATATAGTCAGCTGTACTGTTTGTAAAGAAAGTAACCTTTTTACATGAATTTGATAGAATTATTAGTCACAGTCAAATCAATTTTTTTTTCTATTTGTGCTGAAAAATGATTGTATGCTTTATATTTTGTTATTGTAAAAATTTCGATATGGCGTGGTACACGCATTATATACCTCTGTATTACCTATTGATGAAAGCTACCGTAAATAAGATTTCATCGAATTTTTATACGAGTCGTAGACGAAGGCACAGTTTGTCGGGCTTGCGTGATAACATTTTCTACAACTTGGTCCCTGGCAGACGCGCGGCTTCTCAAAACGGGAAATAGTATGTGGCGTGTAATATTGCGCGATCAAACATGAACAAGTTATAAGACCGGCTTGTAAAGTGTTATCGCTGTGTTTCTACCAGATGTTGCATCGGTGTTTCGTTGTTGACGACGAGAGCCACGTACGTCCAGAGATTTGACTTTACAGCCGACGTAACCGCCAACGGATTAAAGCGTAAACCGTTTTTATGACGCGTATATACCATGAGTAATTGTACATCTTCGGTCTCGTACGATATTTTATGGTCACGCAGTACAGTCGTTACATTATTTATATCATTCAAATGGCATCCAGAGAAGGACATCTCATAAAAATTTTCACATTTCATTAAAAGTGCAAACTTCTGGGATCTCAATCTTTCAAAATGGAGCTTGTGTTTTGATGTGTTCTTGCAATTCATGGTCCAATTGGGTCTTTCAGTATCCCTATGCACAAGTGTACATGCACAAAGGTCACTGCGATAAAGACTATCTACGTGCGTTCAATTAAAAGTTAAAATTAATTCCATCGTGAAGGAGTGACGTGCAGCTATAGGATATACTTACGCGGGTACGTATAGACGCTCCACGTCAACGGAGGTTTTCAACTTCGTATCCAATTCAACTACACAAATTCCCCCTAAACCCTAAACGAAGGTAAGGGATGTAACAATGCAATTACGCGACGCATAAGCCGTCGACGAAATTACGCTTTAATCCGAGAGCTCCGGCGGAGCCTTTCCAGAGTCAAATTTAAGCAAAATTTCAATACGTGTTTTGAAGGATCAACTAATACTCTGTCTTTGCACGAACTTGCCTTTTGTGCAACACCCGCGGGCTGCTTTTTACTCGGCATCAAACAGCGCCTTAATTATCGTCAGTTTAGCAATACCGGTACCATTCATCAGTTGGACTCGATATAAAAGATAGGATGATTGTTTGGCGGATATTTTATCTAAGTCACCGTCACCGAATATATTCGCAATTGCAACTCTCAAGTCCTCGTTTGTCGGACGCCGCAAACTGATTTTCAACCCTTTACTCGGGCCTCCAAGCACGTTCAGAATTATGGCTGAGTAGTTCTGTCACGATCGGTCAGGTATATATAGTTCTATATAGGTACACGCTTTCTTTCATACACCGATTTATGGCAGATGCTGCAAAAATTTATCGTTTTTCGCAAATGCTTTTCTGTTACTCTTTTATAATTACATTCGGAAATCCAATTCTTTGAGATCAACATTTTATCCCAACATTTTATTTTTGGACAAACATTTTTTTATAATTTACTTACACGATGATCATAATATAATATTGCGTGACTTTTCGGCGATCAGAAACTGCTACGGTAAATGAATTTAATCGATTCAAAATTCATTTTACATTCTAAAATATTATCATGGGTGTTTCACATGATCACCGAACGA
The DNA here is from genome assembly GCA_030523145.1 of Trissolcus brochymenae. Lineage (NCBI taxonomy): Eukaryota > Metazoa > Arthropoda > Insecta > Hymenoptera > Scelionidae > Trissolcus > Trissolcus brochymenae. The sequence continues at coordinate 122,814 of JAQQRF010000279.1, read as the reverse complement.
TGTATCCATGATCACATCTATTCATTACAGTTTCGAGAAATTGATTATTTTTGCTATATTCTTCTATTGAAACTATTCTATTCATGTTATGATGTTATAATGCACGGTGTTATATTGCACCTAATCTTAAGTGGTGTTTTATTCAGTTTTATAGTTTTTATTTACTTTGTCATATTGATCATAATATTCTAAGCAATTTTATCCCCAATTTGGTGCCAACATGCAAGCAAATCTCTGTCTTATGTTTCGCATTATTAATTACACTCCAAAAAATTCAATTTGAAATTAAAATGATTTTTGAAATATTATTTTATACACAAAAATACATTTTATTTACTTTTTCAAAATATATTTTCGTCCGTGAGAGTGAACGTAAACATCAACATCTTACCTCGCACGTCTGAATTGATAAACGGCCTCTGACGTTAATGACGGATTGACATGTACATAACCAATTTTTTGAAAAGGTTATAAAAAAATTTTATTATTAACAGAAGTACTGATTTTTTTGAATGCATGCAACAAATTATCGAGTCACAATTTAAAATAAATTTATATTCCATTTTAAAATGATTTCGTTATTGAAATTTTTACTATTTATGAAGTTTAATAATAAATGATTCTATCAACGATTCTCAAATGTAATCAACGTTTTTCGCAAAAAAGAAGCAGTGATGGTTATTGGTCGAAACGATACGGTCGATACTCTCAAAATGATATGATTCTTTGAAAATTCTTTAACATTGCCAACATGAAAGATGTACTAGATTCATTACTTTATCAACTAAATAGTATGATAAAATATTGAGAAAGTTGAAATTCACGATTTGAATGATAGTAGTTTTGTATTTTTAACACAGGAAGTTTCACGATTGAGGGTTTGGGTACGTAAAGAAATAATTCATGATTTTTTTTTGTTTTAAATTGTTTGACATTCGAGTCGTGAAGATACTTATGTAAAGGCAAAACATGTAGTGGAATAATGAGCATTGAATCAATAAAGATAACGAAATGGGAAAAGCCCATGAGAGTTTCAATCAATGCTTAAGATTGTTATAGGTTAGACCTGGGTATACTTAAGGGTGTTCTGCGTCTGAAATATTCAGCAAATGTATCGATTTTGAAATAGCTATTCAAGATAAGGTTTCAAGGAATTTAATAATACAGCATCAAAAACCTTTATACGGTTCTTCTACGGCTTATCTGTGTTTTTGCAGCGTATCAGGAAACAGTGCGCCCGCTATAGGATACGATCAATACTTAATATGCTTTTTAAAAATGATTATGATAACCCCGTAAACTTTATTCCCTTTCACGTTTCACATTTTGGTTATCATCGACGACAGAGTATTATTATTCATAATTTTTATTATGCCACAAACTTAAAAAAAAATATTATTCAGAAAGCAGAGCCACTAACGTTTTGTGTTATTAAATTTGACATAAAATATGTGCTTGTAATAAAATGCCTGGCTACCTTTGAGACGATACAATGTCGATACACTGCAGCAAATATTCAGATCAGTATGTGTTCCAAGGTACCTTACCGAAGATAAAAAAAATATCTTCAGTATTGCCGTTTTCAGAATGTTTCAACAAAATAAAGACCTCACCGCTTTTTGCTTGAAAGCAACATAAATTATTTGGCCGGACAAAGTAAGTTACCGGTCCTGATTCGATTGGGTATCGTGCAAAATAAAGGAGCTGAAATTAGGTCCAACTGAGCGCGACCCTTCGGGATCTACACATAATTTATGTATCCGCGTTGAAAGCCTCATTGAAAAAGCGTCATCTGCTGTGCGGTGGGACCTTTTTTCCCTCTCACTCCTACTTTGACTTATTCGCGGGACCATCTCGAAGCGACTCTCAGAGTCATTGCAATCGCAGTGGTGCGACTGGTGCCCATGGGCACGAGCGGACGGAGGCCAAAGAAGCTTGGCAGTTGGCCAAGGCTTTGCGTTTATCCCGACGGATTTTCTCTCTATTTGAGAACAAACGGTGCAAGTGGGCTCGGTAGCACGGCACGGTGCAACCACCAGTTGCTACCGAACTATGTATAACGTAGGCCTACGTAAGTACATAGTGAGTATCATAACGCCTGTTGCATTTCTAAGGCACTTCTTTGCAGCTTGTTCTTCGTCTGGTAGATTCGTCCTAAATGATTCATCGACCTTGTATCAAAAATAATAGGTCAAGAAAATTTGATAACGGAGCAACGCGTCCTGGGCACAATACACCGACAGTCGATTATTTTTCCAATATCCTTCGCCAATTTCCCTTCCAGTAGTCTCTTGTTTTGCAAGGGGAGTTTGCTATTTGCCGGGTTGTAAGAAAGAGAATGCTCGGAAAGCTGAATGGAGGAAAAATCAGTTATTTCTCAGATACGATTATGTATTGTGTTGGAGTGTTATGAATTGAGCAGGTTCTGAACAGAAGCTCGGTTTGGAAAGAAGCTTTGGAATTGGATGGAAATTGATATATGACACGATGTATGGTAAAGCATATATATCGCATACACATGTGGCAACAAGTTATTTTATAGTTGATGTGGGCATTATAACTTCGTTTCGTTGAAAAAAAAATTATAAGTCCAAGCGTGTTTTCCGTCGTGTGTATTTCAAATATTATCGACATATCGTTACGGAACATTGGCTTCGTTCGAATTTTAACACGCGCGTCACTGCGCTTTATCAGATTTTGATAAAGTGCCAGATACGGTGGACAGATTTTCGCTCAAATGCGGAAAAAATTGCAACAAAGTTCTTCCTTTCTTTTTTTTTCCTGTTCACTATTTTTCTATCTCACTCTCAGCGTTAATTCAATCAGATTAACTCTGTTCTTAGAGTTTCAACAATGTTTCACTTTTTTTCTGATATGTGATATCAGGAATTCAATACTTGCACTGAGATATCTTTTACAATCAGCTTACATACTTGTAATTTTTGAAATGATTCATTTTTTTGTCGTTGAAAATAATTAATAAAGATGTCAGAAATGTGAGGGCTAAGTAAAAAGTTTGGAAAGTATTAAGTGAAAATTGTTGGGAAGTTTGTTTTATTTCTTCGTTGTGTAACCGCGGCCACACGCAACCGGAAACATGTTAAAAACAACTGTGAAAATCAATTCGAACAATTTAATTTGTTACAAGAAATATTTTTAAACTAGACTTGACTCCGACGTGTAACTTTGTTTAGTGCTCCGTGAAAGCTTGTCGGTACACGAACGATTTGAGAGAGGTCATTGTAGGGGGAAAAAATAAAAATAATTACAGTCTCTTATTTTGTCGGAAACACAAAGAAGTTGAAGGTGATTTGATTTGTTTGCAGTTGATTTCACGTGTCAAAATGTTTCCAATTTCAGGACTCATTCGAGATTCCATGCACGAACGCGACTGCCAACAAGTGGTCCATATACTACGCGGCCAGTGCGCCTACGCTGGGTTCTGATCCTACGTGGAGTAATTACTAATCAAAACGAGTCGGCTTCTGTCGCGAAACAACGCCGCACGTGTCCTGCCTCCAGATTCTCCTGCTGAAATTACTAATACCAAAATAACTGAAAGATTCCGACCATCGTCATGACTAACAATCGAGCATCTTGATTAGCACCGCGATACAGATGACATCTTCTGATCTGAGAGGAGAAGATACAATCAACTTTTTGCAGAGTTGGAAGCCAACTTCCGAGTCGGCTTTCATTATAACTTATTTCATCAAAAGTTTCCTTCCGAAAATCGCTCGAGACACTACAATTTTTTTCTATGCCACGGTGGACTTCATTTACGACTATTTCACGAAAAACGATTGACTTTGTAAGAGAGCAGGATATCTTTGGCGCTCGATGAGTGTACAAAAAATTAGATTAGTAAGACTTTTTTTTTTTACTCTTCACTAAAGAGCATGCTGGAAAACACATTAAAAGCTGAATAAAGTCATAAATAAATATTCAACGCAATTAAAATTATATTTCAAAAACTCTACTAGCACGAAAAAGATCACAACGACGTAATAAAAGTTACATTTTTTTTCATTGGTTATTTTTCGCATTTAATCAAGATAAATCCAACAAAGAATAAAAACGACAACCTTACAAATGTAATGTTTTTAGTACAAACTTTTTACAATATCAACTTTTCCTCGCCAATCGATGAAAAATAATAAAATATAAATATTACATTTAAAATCCATCAGTGGAGAACAGTTTGTTTTTCTCGTTATTTATAGTTTCAAAATAGATTCAGAAAAAAATGAGTAACGGTGGAAGAAGCTTTTTTTATTTTGAGCTTAATGAACACGGTGGACACTAGAGATGGAAGTATCGCGCATGCATGGGTGCGGTGTAGTACTCGATAGCGCGCAGTCGATAGCGAGAAAGGCTGGGCGGGGGTTTCTCTTCTCATTAAGTTGAGTGTTGCTCATTGGAAGGAGATTCGAGGGGCACTCGCTAACCTCTAAAGTTAGTACAGACACGCTACAGGGAGCTACAGGTTGCTATGGAAGTCGGCCTTAAACTTAAAAAGCGTTTTACACAAACACCCTTGCAAATCCCCTCAATTAAGCACACCGAGCGCTCTGGCAACTTTGACAGGGAATCAAACTTTGGGAGCTTCCGCGCGCGGGGTTAAGGGCGTCCGCGCTTTAAAATAATTGGCTGCAACATTGTAAGACCGTTTAGCAGCATTCGAACATTTTAATAACGATATGCCGTGTGCAGACAAGTGTCGGTTCATTAAGAGGAATTCTACCAGAGACGCAGCTTCAATTTCAGTTTTTGCCAAGAGCATCACTCCAGCTACGCTCCGGTTCTCATTGGTTCAAAAAAGCGGCTTCGTATGAAAATATTTGTTACGTTGAGAAGGAAGAGGAAGCGGACAAAAAATAAGTCATTTCAAAATTAAACCGTTGAAACAAACAAACCACTCACAGAGCAGATATGAAATTCCGAAACACGACGGGAAAAAACTTCAAATTGTTTAAACACAAATCTCATGTATATATATATATATATATATATATAACGTTCGCTCAAGTCACTTAACCATCCCCTTGCGTTGCAAAAACACGAAACTATAAATGACGGTGCAAAGGAATAAAAAATGATTTTGAAAGGGAAGAGAGAGGATAAAATAAATGTGGAAAAAATGGAGATAACAAAGAAGGAAGAGGGATGAGAAAAGAATTGTAACCGGCACGCATTCAAGAAGAGTACTTCCCAGTCTTGCTGGTATACGTAATAGAAAGCGCGAGCAAGAAGATCCCTGCTTGTTTTCTTTTACTTTACGTTAGCTCGTTTAGTAATTTTATTCTTATTGGGCGTTTCGCTCTCTGTGCTTCTGTACCACAGCGTTTTCATTGTTTTTCCCTCAACTGTGCCGAACTGTCATTACAGTTCAATCATGCAGCCTTCCTTTTATACAGCTTTGCAATTTGATAAACGTGCACATTCGCCCCACGCTTTCTGTCCCTGTTTTCTGTTCTGACGGGAGCTTTATACGTCCGTAGGTAAGTATATCAATTTAGAATGGCGAGTTGAAATAGTTCCTGCGTATATCTCCGACGCATCTATTTTATGGAATGCGAAACATTTTTATTTAACATTCTATCCCGAGAATGATAAAATACTCTCCCGCTTTTTTCTTCCTTTTTTATATTGCACTGCAATGTTCTTTAATAGCAATAAAGCTGTTTAACTGCAGCTCATTTTTTATTAATAAATCTCGAGGAATAATGCAAATTGTAAATTTAATAACGTCACTGCACGCTCAATGTGAGCAGAGCGCGCGGGGAGTGTAAATAATTACGATGAATAAATTCGCAGGGCACGAAACGAATGAAAATTAATTGTCCGAACGAATACGGATGAGTTGCACAGGCAATAATTTGCCAAGTGACAAATTCCGTAAACTTGGCGTGGCATTGCGACTGTGGCTTCAAGCCAATATCCTCGAAGGATGTTTAAAACAGGTAATTTGCTAGGCGTTGACACAAAGTTAAATCTATGAGCGCTGACTTATTTTAAGCGCGCGGCTCTGTAGTACATCACCGGGCAGGTTTTTCAACGTTCCGTAGGACGTGCGAAAGTAGGCAAGTAAGATCTATGGGCAGGTTAAAGTTCCTGCGCGCGGTGAAAACAGAAAAAAAAAAGAAAAGAGCGGGGGTAAAAAAGCAGTTTACAGCAACGCGGAGGAGAGCAAGTTTTCCGAACTGTGTTTTGGAATTCAGTGAATGATTGATTTGATCCTCGGCAAATTAAAATTTGAATATTCAATGACGATATCGAGCGGGATGAGAAAGAGAGTATGCGAGAGAGTTCCACTTTATTTCAAGCGGGAGTAACTTTTTTATAACTACGATAACAAGACTTGAAAAAAGTCCGACAACATTTCATGTAGAAGTAAAAGAAATTGCTTTCTTACTTCTCTCAATAAGTTCGATGGAAGTTCGTTCTGACTGGTCGCGTACCTCAGAGCTTGTTACACGCTGGATGAAGAACTGGAAAAAATTTTAACTACAAAATAACCTTATCATCCGTCTTTGACGTTTATTATAATTCGTCGAAAGATATATATCAGCAAGCTTGATCAATTTCTCGACCGTATTATCTGACAGGAAACGGCGCAAACTTTTTCCGTCCGATTGCCCAATGCTTTTGAGTCAGGTAATTTATATAAATTAAACTGTTTTTATCGAGTTGAATGAATCTTTCGGTTATAGATCTTTTCGAAATCTTCTCACATAAACCTAGACAGAATTTCAAGCATAAAGTTTTCCACCCTCGTTTATTTTTACAAACATTTTCAACTTTATGAGTTTTTTTACAGTCTTTCTAAAATACGCGTAACCTCATTATCCTAACATTACTCGGAAAACCAATATATATAAAATTATAATTTATAGGGATGTTATTTATTTATTTATTTTTTTTCAAAATAAAAAGAAAGACAAATAAAACACAAAATTGCAACAAACAAATGAAGTCACACATATGGTGCGAAATTCTCGGAATTTCCATTGACTGACTGCTTTACAAATACTTTCAATTGCAATAATTTACGGCTTGTAGAAAGGGTGAAAGGCAGAAAGAAAACATTTACGCGGGAAAATAGTTCAACAGGTGCGGAGGTATGTGCGAGGGCTGCATTTGTAACACCTAAATGCACGCACCTCGAAAGACTGTTGAATCTCGAGGGATCGCTTTGTAAGTACGAAGGCCATGTGATGCATAAATGATGCAGCGTTAAAGTACTCGCGGGACAAACGGCAGGGCGGTGCCGCTTTCGAGGCTCCTGCGCTTTTGCCTGTCGCTCGATCACCTTTGTGCTAAGCTCACATGTGAATTGTCGACGGTTCATCGTGTAAATGCTGCTCCGTAAAATACTAATATGCTAATGCTCGGCGCAAGGCATTTACATTGACATTTTTCAATGGGATTGATTTTCGATGTTCGACATCCACGTGACAACTCATATCTCGCTTTTACATCATCATTCTGTTCCAAATAGGTCGCGCACTATTACAACTTCAATTTACACAACCAGTCGATTGATTCGATCGCGTTACATTTCCCTGATTGAAAATCCAAAATTGAAAATTATTTAGAAAAAATATTGCAACTGTTGGCAAAAAATGTGATTGAATTTCACTATAATGAACATTACTGTTCAAAAATGCAACGTATTTGCAGGGTATTTGCGCCGAAATCTAAACCTCCTGAAAAATTTCGAGCAAAATGCCGCACTGCATTACACTCACACACACGGCGGCCAAAAATTGATTCAGAAATTTCGGGAAACGTGATTGACTGATAGATGCATGGAATCGTCGGAGACGTAAAATATGTTGTAAGCAGCAAGTTTATGCACGTCGTAAGACTAATTCGATTAGCGCAAACTTGTAGAAGCTACAGTGCGATGCAAGTTGGATGGGTATGTCTGCGGCTGGGAAACTTCGGAAGTAGAAAAATAGGAGGAGTGCTCTCGGGAGGGCGGGGCAGAGCAGCGACGGCAGTCTTAATGAAGCCCATTTATGCGGCTATTATCGCAAGAAGCGCATAATCGTCTGCCGCTGCGCTCACTTAATAATCACACCCCATATTCCAAAGCTCGTAATAGTTTCTGGCGAGGTCTGCCACTTGGTTTTGCCGGTAGGCTGATACCCGTGGCGCTCGGTGTCGCGTACGTGGCGCTGTTTTGCATTCAATTCCACGGCTGCTCGACCCCGCGGCCCCCGACCTGACATTGCTATAACCATTAAAGTCTCGGGAATTATGTTAACCGTGGCTCTTTCGCGGCTTCTCGGCATTTACTTCGCAGAAAGGTATTTGGCGCCGTCGAACGATAATGGAATTGCGCGCAGCCTGTGTAAACTCCAGTTTCAATCTAGACGAAGCTGAAAAGACGAAGATCAGCACACATTTTACGACACATTCGCTCGATAGCGTGGCTTAGGTTTAGCGTCATTTTCATCGCACCTGTTTATATTTATAACCTGACGAGTTCGCATCGGCTCGTTGCCAGAGATTGGAAATCTTGGGGTGATTGCAATATTGATGGAAGATTCATTGCGAAGTTGCGCGCGAGCGTTTGTCTATATTTTTCAATCGTACTGAAAGATCTAAAAGACCGATCAAAAATTATAATTTGCCTCTTACTTTTTTCTTTAATTATTCTTGATTGCTTATGTGTATTTCCAAATTTTACAATATTGTTAATATCCATTCATGAATTTTGAATTAGAGTATTGAAAACAAACGTACAGCTTACAGTGACCAAAATATTTTATATACATTATAAAGATTTTATAAAAAAGTGTACATTCACGTGAATCACTCTAGCTTCAATCATTTATCAAACTTACACATTCGTATTAATGATAATATTAAGGGGAGAAAAGAAGAATACCGAGGGTTGGTAGATGCGACATATTAATGATTCATGACAATTATATAAACGAAAAAGTTCATCCACACAAATACAATTCACACAACATTTTTCGTGACAAATTATCAATATAATCAGAAATAATAAATTATTACGAATATAATTGCGACTAATCAATTTCAACTCGTTAGTAGAATTAAATTCACCAATTGATTAAATTTCTGTATTTATAGCATGATAAAGGAGAAACTTCACCCTGAAATTTTCAAAAAATCAACATATTTTAAATTTTAAATAGTTTAGGTGTTCCGTTAGAATGGCACGAATGTATAAAAATAGTTTATAATTTATATCACGTTTTGATCGGCCTTTTACGACCTGATAAGAAAAAAAAATCATGTTTAATATTTTTAAACAATTGTATTCATTGTTTGAAGCTTAGTTATTTCAAATTCGACTGCGGAAATGATTTCCAGATTTGGATTTCCCACGAAAAGAATATCTCGTTGAGCTTCTATTCAGGTCTTTTTTTTAGTAGAATTTTTATTGCACTTTCTCTCTCGATTTTTATCTGCACTATTCAAATTCTCTGCGACATTTATTCTTTTTTTTATTTGTAAGAAAATGTGGAGGACAAACTACTTTTCGTATACACGAGTCAGTTCTGTTTTTCCCGCGATCCCGGTCTGCTCTCTCCCAAAATTAAATTTCAATGCAGTCGCTATAATTCTCAAAATAAAAAATGAACAAAAATCTACTTCGATTCATTAAAGAGAACTTACAACACTGAATTTTATATTATTAATTTAGAAAAGTTTTTTTATTATTTTTTTCTGAAGTTTCAGCACTGTCTGTTTGAATCTGATGAAAAACAAACTTGATAAAACAATCTAAAATTTTCTAATCGAAAATTCTAGGTTCCGAACCTGTCAGACCTGTGTGGTCACTCAAAGTTTAAATAAATATTTGTCATATCATAAATTAAAAAAAATGTTTTCAAAATGTTCAAGATGTATATAGATTTAAGATGCTTTGATTTTGTTGAATAATATCAAGAAATGAGGAGAACAATTTAACATTTTTATTACACCCATTAATAGAACAAAGTGGTTCATTTATCTTATGGCATTATCTTTTTAATTTTTCTGCAAATTTTAATTATTGAACGTTAGCCAACTGCACTACATAATCAGCGTTCAATCACAATTTCATCATATAATGAGATTATTTGAAAAACGGAACAACATCCATATTAATTTTCAGTTAAAAATGTTCTATTATGATGTATTTTTTTAATAGTTCTCTATATTATGGAAATCATATATAATTATTCGGTATTTCATTTTTCAGTTGTATACAAAAGTCGTTCGTTTTGTAGGTTAGGATTCAAAAAATATGGTTCCTTTTGTATGTTAGGCTATTTAGTATTTTTTGATTTCTCAGTTTGCAAAAAAATATCGAATGTTTTTTTGATCATTATGAAAATTATTTTATAATATCAGTTAAAGTTGTATTTTTACTCATTTTGTTTCTTCGGTTTGAAATCAAAATTGTATTAGTTTCGTCCATAAGAGTTCACGATTTATATTTCAAGTTTGTAGTTTCATGATTCTTTTAGTTTTATAAACTTTTTTTCAGCCATGAAAATATTATATTGTTTAGTGAAAAACCAAATTGACTCAGATTTTTGTGTTTGTGAATCTGTTCACAAACATTCGAACTAACTCAAACTCTGGCGTTGTTGTTAACGTGTTTTTAACCTTCTGGAACTCTGAAATTATTCCATCGTCCTCGCACAGAATCTATCATTCAAAATCAATTGCCGTTGTCTACAGTAAATATTTTCTTTGGTTCGAGAGAAGTAAAAATCGATTTTGCGTAATGCTTTTTCGAATTGAGACAAGTAGAGAATCAGTTTCCGCTGAAACAACAAAAGTTTGCGGACATATAACTTTTTAATTGTAGCAGCCATATTTCGTCTTGAGTTCATATTTTCTATAGTTATCAGCCATAATTTGAACTTTTTTTTAACAAAAATGTTTCAGCTAAAAAAGCAACAAAAATAATTAGATATTCATTACAAAACAAAAAGAAGTGTGCACAATTGTTTCTCAGTTAGTTATTATTATTGAAAAAAAAACGACAAATAAAAAATCATCAAAAGTATAAAATGAATCAATTTTTTATAGTAAATTGAAAATAAAAAAAAAATTCAAAATTAGCCAAACGTACAGAACAAAATGGATTGACATTGCAAACTTGAAAATAAACTTATTTTATGACAAATAAATGGTTGTAGATAACTACGTCATCTATGAAAGGATATGAATTTAAAATTGATAGTCATGTTTATAAAACATTCATCGGTTTTCAGGACATTTAATATATGAGGTATGACTGCAATCAATTGTAAAATTCATAAAAATATATTAATTAGTTTGATTCATGAATTGCTTCCACAAATTGGTATATATTAATTAATTCGACAAGTTTGTGAGTAGTATGTTTTGTTTATATATTTACTGAGCCGAATGTTTTTGTAAACTTAACACTGAGAATTCTGGCGAAACTGTTAATGATCTTATGCACATTAATTTCGAAACTTTCATGTTGATTCGTCGAAAAATTAACTTGAAGAAACCATCTGATTTGTTAGGAGCTGCTTTTATTAGTAAAAGATCGTAACCTAGTTCTGTATAACCCCATTTACATTTATTTATTTAGTTAACATTTGCATCAATTCTAAATTTAGCTCAGAGTTTAATTCTAATTGACCTGGATTACATAATCAGCCGACTATGATTGAAAAGAAATTAATTGACTTTGCGCGGGGTGTGGAGCTTTGCAAATTCTAATAAAAGATTATATCTGTCTTAGTGATTGCACTAAATTCGAATGACTTGGACAAACTTGAGACACTGGCGTTGACCCGTTCATTAATTAATTCAAAAGATTCTTTCAAGTTCAGACAATCTGGGATCAATGTGGGTTTAACTTTGTTAACTCACCCCTCAGTTTATCTAACAGTAAATCTTGGTAGATGATCAACTCACCTGAAAAACAGAAATAAAATATAATTAATGGCATGATTGAAAGAATTCTTTAAATCAGTTTTCTAAAGAAATCAAATTACATTTAATTTATGCTCGGTGGTTAATTCGATTATACAGTTTTATCATGGAAAAAAGTTCTGAAATTTCTTAATCTGATATCTGATGAGTAAACTTGAATTATAATTCCAAGTTTCATTTCACAAGGGTTAATTAGCAGACACTACTTAGTAGCAGTAAAACTTGCAAACCACTGATTTCAGTACGAGAGAGAGAAAGAGGAAGAGAGGTATCCGTAGAATTCCGCGGTTTCAATAATTTTGACTACGACGACCACGATGAATAATGAGAGAATCGCATATTCTGGATACATTACTGCGGCAATAGTCAGAGTAAATAGTTATTGTTTACTATCGGCAGTCACGTTGGATACTGCAGCTTGGGGTGCTCGGGAATATAATTCTGTTAAGTTTGGTGGACCAACGGAAGGCCTAAGAATGAGCGGGATATTTGTGTGCTTGCATATCATCGCCCACACAACTAATTTCAATCAAATTTGCGAGCTCCTACAACGTGATGCACCCCCGTTCAAGAGCGCAAAAGTAGGCGGAGTCTCTTGAACACAGCAATGATAAGCAAATTATTGCGACGTTGCTGCAAAATTTCGCTATCGTCATAATAAAGGTAAAAGGATGCATTCCAACGATAAGACGCTATCGTTCGCGAATTTCTGACAGGATGTACTTTCGTCAAGATGTATACCATGAAATATTAATTCAGCTAAAAGTACGGCAAAATAGTCCAAGACAATCCAAGCTCACAAATTATATCATGTAACTTTTAAGAATGAGGGATATATAATACTGCGAGCGAGACGCGATGCTGATGCTGGCAAACTGATTGTTGTGATTCCTCGCGTTTTCGTCTTGCGACGAGTTATTGCAACTTTTACGTTTCATCCAATTAATCTCCGTCTCATCGAGTGCACTGAGCCATGTAGAATCGAGTTTCGCAAATATAGCTGGTTTGAGTTATCTTGGTGAGGGAGTTGAATCTAGTTAGGTATGACTTTAGTGACGGAGTGGCCTGCATTTCAAGATATGCCATTTTACACATGGTGAGAAGGGAGCGCATGTTCACAGATATACACACACACATATACATATATATATATATATATATATATGAACACCATACACATGAGGTTACAGTGTTAGTTACCGCGGGCGCAGACAATTTCGAAACACGCCCAAGTCGTACCAAGTGGTTGCAACCTCGAACGTCAACTTGCCGACAAATCGGCCGCGCATCATGCCAATATTGCGGCGAGTGTGCGTGCTTGGTTTGAATTAGCCCGCTTGCTCTGAAGCTTGATTATGTATCTCCATTGTCGACCCCGATCTACGTGTCGAGCATACGGGGACGATTTCGCATGGCTTTTAAACAATTTTTACCTTCACGATTTCATTGGCTCGAACCTTGAACCCGTATTATTTTTGAACCCAGGGATCAGAATGTCTTTGCGACTCACATCTCTCTGAGATATTTTGTCAGGGTGTTTCGGCATTCCCCGTTCGACGCCGTCTTGAGAATGTCGTATGAGTTGTATCGAGCCGAGATGCTCTGCACGAAAATATGCCAATACCCCCGTCAATGATTTTACGTTAGTTGCTAAGAATTTCATATTACTTTCAATTCAGTATTTCGACAGTCTACGTTAGAGATTTCTGATAGGAAATTGCTTCACTTCACGAGTTAAATTAGATTAATGCTTGAATCCTTTTGCTGTGAGGGTTACTGCAAGAGACTAAGAGACGAATTTAACCAGGTATCCTTGGAGCATATAGGCTCCTCTATTTAACTACGAGAACATGCGAGGATTAATCTGGTAACGCTTCTGAGATATTAACTCTGTTTCACTCGAGTTAGTTAAAGCCGGCGAAGTTATATTTTCCTCGTATCTTGTTACCTTTGAACAAAACTTTATATTATCGAAATTTTGTATTTATTTATTCATATGTACAAATTGTTGTATTCCTGAGATGAAGAAATACTTAACAAATGTTCGTCGACAATGTCAGAGCTCTTATATTTTGAAGTAATGACATGAGGTGACGGTAAACGATATACCCGCAAAATATCTCATTTCCTCTGAATTACGCAGAGGCACTGGCTCTTTAGACGGTTTAATGAAGTCCCGTATAATAAAACCGTTGACATAAGCTGCCGCTACGGAAATATACAACAGGGTGGCCTTTTTAACAGTCTAACTATCCGAGGTGTTGATTAATATGCAAAACTTTCCGGCTAAACTTCCCTCCGCCTTTCAAGATAATGTAACAAAACAACAAACACCCAACGTCAGATAATAAATACTTTGATTTTTTGTTTCTTTCAATTAAAAATGAAGTGCAACGAAGAGTATCTATTGTTTTGGAAGCAATCAAGTTTCAAAACAACTTCTACGAATGAATTTCGCAGCGCTTTGTTGCTTATGCGAAGATATTCTTTTATTTTTTGTGTTTCAGTCGGCAATCATTTGATAGTCTATCGGTGCCAGAATCCCTCACATTTTCGGAATGTATATTGCGCTGCTGAAATTTTATGACTTTGCAATAGATCGGAGTGTCTTGTTACGTGGCGAAGAGTCAGCAGCATTCCATTTCACGGTCGATTGTCACTAGGGGGCGCTTGCTCGTTAGTGTCAAACCGATCGACCGGCTCTGAAACTTGTGATATCGATTCGACATGGCCATTTCGTGTCAATTCATTATTATATAAAAAAAAAAAAATCATAGTGTCATCAACTCTGCGATGACACAGGATAAATGCGATGTCGAATTAACTTTTATTCAAAAATACACAAGTGAGACCCTGATCTTGTGAAAAAATCTGTCAAACTTAACGGTTAGAAGTATCGGTTTAATTTGGGTGTATGAAAGAAGTTTTATGGATGTTGCGGCTCATTCACAATGGAGTATCATCAATACGTCTGCATAGTTGCAAGTATGAGGGATGGAAAGCGAAACAAAAAAGAAGAGATGAATCTCGGGAGTTGTATATGACCAGGAGAATGAAAATATGGACCAAAAGGCATTGAGATGTATCGAGATTAAAATCTGACGAAGAAATGGATGAAAAGAAAAAAACTTGGACGATGAATTTGGTCTTGATTTGAAGTCCGCGCGATTTAGCCGGATGACGGCGCCGGAACAAAAGTGATCTTGGCGCGAGGATAAAGTGAATGTATGGTCGAATCGTGCGCGAGGGAGCGAAGATAGGGTGCATCGACCTGGTGCGGAATTCCAGACCCCGTTGCACGAGTTGGGTCATTATACTCGCTCGAATACGTGCCACCCTTGTGGACGCAGGCGAGGGGACCGCGTTGCTTTGATAGCCGCAGGCGAAGTAGATTGGCAGTGCCGATGCGCCAGATACTCACTGGTTAAGCTCGAGATGCAGAGGGTTTACACTCAATCGTAAAAAGACCGCTGATGTATCTCGCCGATTAAGGGCCAGATCGAACGTTAGTCTGAACGACATTCACTGCACTTCGGCGTTCTCATTATGCTGTCCAATCATTGACATTTGTACTTTGAATACTAACCACTATTAGACGCGTATATGAAATGCACCAACTCTGAATGGCCCAGTGCAATTTCGATTTCCACACAGAGACATCAAGAACTCTGTACCAATTATATGTGACAATACTATAAACATTATTTCTCAACAATGTTCTTCAATCCTCTCGAAACAAGAACATAAATATGTTTATATGAAAATATTATCGCACCATTTTATGACACTAAAACTACTGCTGTGATACATCTACCGGTATTAAAAATCACAATATTTCTCGAAAACGAAAAACATTTCGTTGAATATGCAACAGTAATTAATTTTACTTGTTGTCAAAAGTAACAGTTAGACATAGCTCGGTCTTTTCATTTAACAGATTTTTTCGTTGTTCGCGAATGAATTTGATAATTTGCGTACATCACATACTGCAAAAATAATTAGTGAGGCAGTTGTTACATTCTGTTTAAACAGTTTTCCAGTTATAAATTACGGTGAAAGACGTGATGTAATTACTTAGATTCGCGAGAACGCTTTTGCAAAAATTTGAATAGATCACATTATTTCAGCACTTGAATTTATAAACTCACTTCGAAGCGGATGTGAATTAGTCAGATAGATTGTATGTTTTATGCACTGAATCTTTTTTCAGAAAAGAATCCATTAATGAAACATAATGTGATTCAATTTTAGAACGAATTAAAATTTGCCTCGAGTCTTCATTGTTTCAGAAAACGTTTCTTCCTGACAAACATTGGTATAATATTATCCAACGAACTTTTCCACGCCAGGAAGAAGAGATACTGATAAATCGGAGGTAAATTTTGTGATGTAATACTTAACAAATTTTTGTTTGTGAATACTTTGAAAACATGATTATTGTGTTATTTGAGAAGAAAACCCACGAGTAGCCATCGACAGCTTCACGAGAACACCGCACGATTTGCCACCCAAGGCGATATCATCGCTGAATAAACATGACATTATTAAGCGGACTGCTGCCCGGCAAACATTCATGAATTAACATACAAATTGAGCGGCGAGAGTTTGTGTATCCTGGATGACGAAGTAACCGCCTCTCCGTATGTTCAAAAATAGATCTGCTGTGTCAAAGGGTTGAAACTTTTTAGACCATTTTTTGTAATGATCATTTAAAAAAGCTCATCTTCAAATTAAAAAAAACGTCTTTATTTACACGTGCAAATGTTTTCAGTGTATCATGCTAATGATAATTCATCATATACATTTAGGAGAAGAAAAAACTTGTTCGTGAAAATGGATTAAAGTACTGAATAAAACATAAAAAGAGTCGTTACGATATTTAACGTGGAGTTCAAGAAAGTTTGAAATTTGATTTGTTTCCGCAGAAACATATCACTCATATGCGCAGAGAATAAAATTATTTCCATCCCGCCGAGTCCGTGGTTCTCTGCAGCATATTATTTGTTTTCCAACCACGGTTCATCTTCTTTGATTTAATAATAAACTATAAGAAAACTTGTGACAAAATAATGGCGGATGCGTTGCAAACAAAGTTACAGTGTGCGCTTGAAAAATGATTCACTTTTTTTAACTTGGCTCATTCATACTTTTTTCACCTAATTTGTTATAAAAAACAACTTTAACTAAATAAATTTAATAATCAGAACAAGTTTAAACAATTATCACATCAATTTAGATAATTGATTGAATAATCGCAATAGGGAGGTGAAAGGTGATCGAAAGCAGGTAGCAAATGTGATCAATAAATATTTCAAGACACTGAAAACGAATCAATTTTACAATGCATTGTTTGGTCACCCGACAACGTCATTAATGATTACTACGATACCGTTCATCCTATAAACACCGTGTTAAACAGCCCAGGATGTCACAGCGTATTACTTTTTACCTCTTTTTATACCATTAAATAAATTTTGTTATTCAACAATTAAATACGCAATGTTTGTTACTAAATTTTATGTACTCATATATTATAATACAATTTTGAAGAGATTATTTTTTATCCAAAAGTTTATTTTTTCATTGTTTTTAAAAGTTTGTATGAAACTGTTGTAAAATTTAATAACTCAAATTTACATCAAACAATATAATTAATATTAATCAAACAATGTAATTAATATTAAGTGATAAAATTACTTTTTTGTTTTAAATAAAAAAACTGTAGAAAAAACACAGAAAAAAATGTTTCGGAGCGTATTTTATACATATGAAATATATTAGCCCCAAAAAAAACATTGAACTTAGAAATGAAACTTAGAATTTCAATTCAATTGGTTCATTCAGATAATAATATATACAAGAAAAATTTCTATTAAATGGAATTTTCCTATCTAAAAATTTAGGTGGCTTTGGTGGCCTGTTATCATACATCATGTTCGCTTAAATCCTAATCGTTGTGGTAGTGTTTGTAGCTGGCGAAGTAAAGGGGAAATCCGTAAGCCGTCTCCTGCTGCTGTCGATTGCGTGACAGCAGTGACCGACCGCCAGGTTCTAAGCTCTTGTAGCATAAAGAGAGGTGATTTCCATCAAATGGGTAGCATCAATTTTCTCGTTGCACGCAGTTCACAAGAAGTTTGATTGAGATCCTGGCTCTTGCACTAGTTAACAAGTAAAAATTCAGCCAGTTTTTGCCTAAAGCGAAATAGTAATAGGCCAAATTTAAGCTAGTACGTCTGGCCCAGGGAAGTCTGGCCAATTACTAGTTGGGAACTAGCTTGTAACTACTGGGGCAGTTATGACCCAGCAGTTTCTGGCCAGATATTAGCTGGTTAAACTCGAATAGTTTTTCTAGCTAAAAATCTCGAGCTCGAGATCTAAAAATGGAAAAACGATTCAGAACTGGTCTGACGGATTCAAGCTATTTTTTGTAGAAAAATTACTGACCAGTTGTACTGGCCATCAGTAAATTCTTGTCTATCAGACCAGAAACTAACTAGAAAAGAATAAAAAACTGATGGTTTGTTTCTAAAAAAAAAACTACTCTGAATTTTGTTTTTATTTAATTATAATTCATAAGTTGTTTTGTTCATCAAAAAATACCAAGAAAGTTTTTATTTTGATATAATTTAAGTGAAAATGTTGTTTTTATCAACATAACAACTTTGCCTTTTGAAATACAACGAAATCTAATTCTCTTGATACATTTTTGATTTGAAAAAAAAGGCTTGCTGAACGTTACAGCGGGTGATGTAAAGTGAAAAAGATATATTTCGTGATTACTTCATGCGCCCACTTTTGAATTAAAATATAACTTTCGCAAGAGTTAAATGAAATAGTGGATGTATCAGTAGAACTATTGATCAATTTTGAATTAATAGTTTTATGTTTTTTAGTCTTGATTCATTCGTATTGTAAAAAAAATGTTTAATAAAATTCTTTTTTAATTATAATTAAAAAATATTTATATCTTATCTTATTTAATTGTAAATTAAAAATTCATAAGTGAATCTGAATAAAGTTTACAAATTTTTTTACTGTCATAAATACCAACAACAATTAATTAAAAGGTTTCAAATTATATAACATATATGTAATTATAAACATATGATTTACATGTAAACAATGAAAGTTCATTTTGTTTAACATGCACATTTCATTGTAATTATTAGAACATATGAAAATCGCCCTGAAGTTGGTTGACAGCAGGTTCACGTCAATGACGTCAGTGTTATGGCTGGAGTCATATGAACAAGTCGTGGTCATCGCAAGTGTCGTTTGGATTAAGTGCGTTAAAAGTTATTTCTTCCAAAAAAGTGTAGTTGACCGAATCTAGGATGAACGTATTAGTAAACGAGTGAGTAATGCATTAATTGCCATCATTGTAATAATGTCATAATAGTCAGGCATTGTTAGTAATAACCTAAAAAATTTCATTGGTAATCGCTTCTGTCAATGTCAATGACATCAAACCAAGTGTTATTATTATTTTTTTTCCACTATTTTATCTTGTGTTGGTATTTCTATTTTGTCATAAAAATTAATGCTGAGATATCTATTACATTAACGTGGTAAAATCATCATGTCAATATGTCAGAAGTCATGTTGTTACTAATTTAACCTAGAAATTTTACATTTTAAATGTGAAATTTGAAAATGTATTTCATTATTTCACCATAATTGTACCATTTTTCGACTGTTTCAGGCTAAATTCAACGATAGCAAGTTTCGAAGAAGCTATCTAGATTTTATAGAAGAGCAAATGATGAAGACCAATGTTACTGACAATTCGGATCTTTACTACATTCCAAAATGTTGTTTAAAAATTTTATTGTAAAAATTGAAAAAATTATTTAAATGTATACATGTATATATATATATATATATATATATAATGATTAATTGTTACATATTTATTCATATGTATGTATGTACCTAATCAACTGATACACGGAACTCCTTTCGTTCGCCATGCAATTATTGCAATAATAAATATCAAATCGCTCGTAAAAGAGCATATAAATCGCTTCATATAACATATATATTTCATATATATATATACAAAATATATATATATAATGTGTAAATAAATAAATATGGCAATAAAAATAATAATTTTAGACAATATTATTTCTCCAAAAATTCAATACAACTATTGGCTGCCAGGAATGGCCAGTGGTGACTTCAGCACTTCGTAACGACCGTCGGTTGCCAGCAATGGCACGGCATTGTTTTTCGACGGTCAACTACCAGCACTGGGTCAATATCAAACGGTGTTTCATATCAGCATTGACCCAGTAATGGTAACCAATAATTGGGTCTCGTGAACCGATGTTGGGCCGACAACACGCCAGTCAAAATTTTCCACCTGGGTAAACTCATATTCTCTTTTAAATGAATGAAATTAAAATACTTAAATTCGTCAATTGTTAAAATCATATTGTTTTAGTTGAACTAACAATGTAATACCGAATTTGACATTGAATGTCGCTATTGATAATGAATGTAGTTAAGACATCTGCAAAAAGACATTTTTTTTTCTACAGGAAATTCTACAGAAAAACTTTCTGTACTCAGTAAACTTAACTCAGTTTAGCTATCCAAAAGAAATTATTTTGATTTTCATGGCACACTTTTAAAAATCAATACCATTTAAAAAGTTAATTCTTATATTCATTAAATTTTTATTTAAATGAAAAATATAATCCATGGCTTCAATAGAAATAATCGATTTAAGCTTTTAAATTATAAAATGAAACATTTCGTACAGAAGGAATTTCATAAATAGACTTTTGCATTTAGGCATGTAACATTGAGTTTCACTGAAATATTTAAGGTATTATTACGTAAATAAATATCAATATCACATTCTTTTTACGTATTAATTAGCATCAAAGAGCACGTCTCTTATAACGATTTAAATCAGCTTACGAAATGTTACATAAAACGCTTTCATTCAAATGCAACAAATATAAGCGCAATGAAAACAGTCAGTGATTTATTAATTTTAACATTTTGAATAGGCACCACAAACTGATCAATGGATATTATCATCGCAAAACAATTCAAGCTCGTCATGTATTTCATTGCTATTCGCCGGATAGAATGTGAGAGAAAAAATTCGCTCTGATTTTGAGGCACGTATTTGCAAGCATTATGCGCGCGGTGAAACAAAGCCCGTGGAGGTGTTGAGAACAAAATTCGCACAAAAACGCGCGGCGAAATAACCTTTGCGGCACGGCGGACAAAAGTGCCTGACGGTTCTCCGTCGCGTCGCATACAAATGATGAATTACGAATATCGATCGCGGAGGGTCACGAAAATTATTCGCCGAGGGTAAAGGCGGCGATCAGTGCAAGTGGATTTTCTAGCGCGATATCCACTAGTCAACAGTTTCAGCATAATATTTGCAAAGTTTAATTGAGCGCGCTACTCCGCCATCGCCGACGGATCAATTATTGCCTTTCAGAACTTGAGCACGATTTCGGACGCGATCTAGACGCTTTTGCGGGATCCCGATCTCATCCGCCGGCTACGCCATTTCCACGCTAATTAGCTCACGAAATTCATCAAACGTGCGCCTCTCTGCGACGGACTTTTCGGCTAGCCGACTTTCGTCCGCAAATAAGCTCGCGGTCGTCTGACGTTTATGAGAGCGTTGGGTTTGAAGAATTGCCTGAACGGGCGTACGTGTTCTTATTTTGATCAAACCTTCCACTTACCCACGAGGAAATATCGTGAACGAAAACAACCTCTGAAATGATATATTATTTCATCCGAAAATTAATTCCAGTGTCGAGAAAAATTCTCTAAATTTTGTTTTTTTTTTTTCAACACATCAATAATGTTTTAATAAAAAATAATGCAAAGATAAAGGAATACAAAATGGAATATTATTCAGATAAACATAATAGTGCCAATAATATCATAAATTTGTGAGAACTTTTCGGGTCTGCATGAATGATTAACGAAAAGATGACGGTAAGTGAAGACGATTGTACTTGAAAAGAAAAGAGATAAGGGCCTTTAATATGTACAAACAGTGGTGTATGATTATATTGGATGTGTTTCTGTTTTCTTCTTCATTTAAATGGACTAGCGTGCAGAAAATAGTGTACAAGTTTATTCTGTCAAGTTACAATGAAAGGTGAAACATTCGTGTTTCGCTGAGTCGTAGACTCATGGAAAATGTATGAAGACGTAGGGTTAGCTAAGAAGTGGTCGGGGTGAAAAACACTAGTGCATAAGGAGAGAAACTAAGTTTCGTAGCATAAATTTTCCACCGATAATGACCACCGTTTGAGCGAACGTTTATAGACTATCATGCCTAGATCTAAAAAAAAAAACAATGAATCAATTTCAATTGAACGATTTATATTTTATTTCTGGATTGTATTTGAATTAATATTTCTCAAGTACACATCACCTAGAGACTGCAGCTTGATTTTTATATTTTTATTGTACTGTTTGGCGAATCTTTTACACAACCTAAAAGGATTTAACTTTCAGGATATGTTAGTGCGTAAATTGCGTCCATACAGTGTGCACTTATAAAAATCGTTAACGAAATTTCATGAATTGCAGAATCAGACTATAACTGATTGACAGAATGATTAAAAACCTGCTCATGAAGTGCGCCGTTACAATTGAGCTAAAAATAAATGACAGCTTTGGCGTGGATATTCCGCGCTTTTGAACATGAAATTAATATTTTTATTACCAACTCAGTGCTCAACATTCGTATTCAAATTCAATTACAAATTCAATTACAAATTCAATTATCAGTGAATAGCGGCTTGCGACTTAATTTCATTAATTTTAATTTATTATAAAGTTGATCGATCGCGCACGATTAAAAATTGTTTGCATCGAAAGAGTTTAGTTTGGATTATAAAAATTAACTTTGCATCCACGCAGGATAAATATGTGTATATATGTATAGCGATGTTTGTTTTAATTTGTCGATCAATGAAAAGCGCTTAATCTTTTTGCTTGTCAAAACTGCGGCCCCTGTGCCAAAAGCGTTAATGAAAACGCGACACTCGCGCCTTTGAATCTGAAGTGTTCGCAATCTTTGGACTTTCTTTGACTCTTGTTGAGCTCTTCAGTTGAGAGTCACGCTTTTCGCGCGATAGAGAAACTGAGACAAGAGTGCAGGAGCTAAAAAGGGGAAACGTACAGTGCAATAAGAGATGTTTTTGCACCACGGGCAAAATGAAACCCGTTTTGTCGTTAACTTTGAATCATTAAGCTTATCTCGCATGAAAGACTCGTGTCTTCTTCGGAGCTTAGCGATTCTTTAAAAAGTCTGAGATTAAGTGTCAATCATCACACTTTATTCACCACTTACTTCTAAATAAGTTGCAAAACTAAAATTGAATGCAGTGAACATTTTGTTTTCACTTAAATTAAATTCATTCATTTTAAATAAATCCAATTGAAATGTTCTTATCCTTATGAAATGTACTTAAATAATATTACCGAGAGATTATTATAAACATCAGTGTATCAAAACGTTTTTTTTACTGCAGTGATATTTCCTGATTTCGTGTAAATCCAAAGAGCAAAAATTGCTGACTTTTTTCTTTAATGGAATAATCAAGTTCAGTTTTTAGTACGGGATTTTATTTTCTGTAACCCAAACACCATATAACATTCGAGCATAACATGACATTTTAACATTCTATATGATGAGAATAAACTATCAATTAAATGGAACCCTGGAACACCTGCTTCAACATTTCCATAACCGATTTCGACGCAGCATTATAAAAGGATGTTATAAAATCTGCATCAACGTTCTATAAATTTACACATAAAACATAAAAATGAAATGAACTCAAACCCATTATTATAGTGTAAAATATTTATCGCGCATATGTTCGCTAATGCAACCTATACGGATAATAAAATTTGACCCGGCGAGGGCGGAAACGGGGAGAGGAAATTTGTTTGTCGAAGATTTTGGAAATATTTTCGCGGGGTGCGGCTGATCGAAATGCGAAGTTCACGTGGCGCTCGTAAAAGAGCACAAGGTGACGAGCAAGTAGTCGCCGACTCGTTAAAGCCGACGTTAAGGAGCGCGGCGCAGCATGCAGATCAGGACGTCCCCGCAGTGAATCGCTTTACTTCAGGTCGGCATTCGAGTGTTCAAATAAGCGCGCGGGTTAAATATTAAACGTTTTCAAAAGTAGCGTCGTGAAATTGAAAAAGTCGGTTCTCGTTTAATGCCGGAGGGAGAATGAGAAAAAAAAAAAAAAAAACGCAAATCGAAGAAAAGGCGCATCGACGGATAGTGAAAGGGCTCATGAGCAGCTTAATTAATCTCGTTATGCGTGACGGCGATGTCTCGCCGATGCGACCTTTTTTCATTATGCAAATTTTATGCTGCGATAAACTCTGCGCGAAAATGCGAGACGAGCAGTTGAATATTCAAAACAGAATAAATAATTTTCGAGTTAAATAATAACAACGGCGACATTCTCGTTTCTTCGTTCTACTTTTTTTTGTTGCATTGCGACTTTTTTCAAATGTTTTCATGTTTTGTGCAAATTCTAGCAAAAATCTGCGTAATTCGCGATACGCCATATAATTGCATTAAAAAACGTTTCACCAAAAATGCATTGTGTAAAAAAGCCGTTTGTCCAGCTCGATACTACTCGACGCTGATTTGATATCGGCCGTATAATATCAAAAAAGTGCCGTCTAATTTAATTAATAACTTTTTAATCAATCGCTCTTCGCAAACGAAAAGCGTAAATAAACGACAAGTGGCACGCAGCACAACCTTGTTGAAATGATGCGAAATTTCATAACTTGCGCATGCGCAGTCCAAAATTGTTCGCGTGATTTTAAATTTTAATCTGATGGATGGAAATACGATGTCATTGCGTGGAGTGAGCTATCGGGCAATTATTCAAATTATATCTTATCACGCATGGAGGCTGAACCATTTGTTATAAAACGTAATTAAAAATCATCAGCAATGGTAATCCGCCGCGGCTCCAAGCTCGAACTCGATTAACACTACTTTTAGTGAATTTCGAGAAGATTGTATTTGATATTTAAGTTGTTTTCATGAAATGATTTTTTTTATTATTAAAACATTTTAGGGTAAAAAAAATTATCAGCAAATTTGATGTTTATTTGATAAAAAAAAGTCCAAACAACAAACGTAATAAGATAAAAGTCTACCACGAATAATCCCAAGTGAGTTCATTCGATTCGATTGAAAAGCCTTTAAATAAATTGTGAATTTGTGCTCGTTTTTCGTTCGCCAGCAAACGTGAGTTGTACGAATGAAGTTAGCGATCCGACGGCGACAGTGCTGTTGATTAATGATCAGCCCGGTCGGGGGTTGGTCTCGTTGCTGCGAAACCTGCCATGCCGTTGACTCCTCTGCAGACTTCGACTCCTTGTGGATGCCAACCGAGAGACACGTTTCGCACACTCACGCGCCCGGTTTGCCTAATATTCGCTCAGACTATCGAGTTCTTTCTTTTATTACAGAAGATGTCTGCTGTTAAAACTTTTAAAAAGAAGGTCCAAACAAATGTATTCAGTTGTGTCAACTTCACAATCCTGACTGTTTTATTTTATGTTTCGTTTTATTTTATGTTACCTTCTATCAAATAAAAGTGCAATATTTTTCATATTATTTTGTAAACCGGATATAACTTGGCTCAATAACTATCCAAACAATGCCGATCGTTTATGATTTAAAAAAAAGGTCGTATCAGTGTTGCAAAGAGCGAAAATAATATTGACACAATGATCATGTCACAAAAATTGAATCAATTGAAAATTGACACCTCGAACATATCACGTTACTCACGCAACAACGGACACTTAAAAAGTGTGATATTTCGTCACAGAATAAAAGGATGCTCAAACACAAAAAACAGTTCACACTGTTGAATTTTGAAAACAAAATATCCTTACGTATATATCTAATTTTAATAAAATTCGGATTGAGACATCGTTCGTTGGTGATACACGAAAAGATGTCACATGCTCGTTTTACATCCTGCTTACGGCTGAGTGAACGACGATTCCGTCGTTGAATTTAGCTTTGGGTACAAAATCGAGTTGAGGGGACTGTTACAAGAATCAATCTATTTCTTGACTTTAGCCTCTCGCCGAATGTCACGCCGAACCGGAGGTGACGACCAAAAGAAAAACGAAACAGAAAAAGCACTACACGACATTTAAGACCTCTTCAAATTACTTTCCGACCTTGCGTCGTAATCTCCTGTTTTGTCAATTAAGAGAATGCTGGAATTCTACGAGAATTGAAGTGAATGAACGTTTGATTAAAATATATTTTTACAGACCTCCGCTAAGCTGATTTCCTCTAGACGTTTGGCAAGAAATAGGGCGTCTACATTTCGTGTAGCTCTCTTTTCAACATTATTCTTATAAAAGGTTTTTATTTTTCCATTTTTCCAGCAAATATTCAATTACACGCCATTGCAGTTAGCTGTTTGAATTAGACAACGTTAAATTAGCATGGAACTAACACGCGGAAGACTTCTTATAAATACGACCATACTGACACACAGAAGAAAAACTCAAATTACATGTTTTTTTTGGCGTAGAATTAAATGTAAAAAGTATACACATCTCAATCGTACACAATTCATGTCACCAAAAAAATATCAAGTTGATTTCTTTTAGTTTGTAAATGCGGGTGTAATCGTACATTCGTAATGTAATTTTCTCTACACCTAATACATGTCTTATTTTTTTTACAAACTTTTTCAGTTTTATCATCTTTTCACGGCATCGTTTTTACGTCAAAATCAATTGAATAAAACAATTTTTTTGTAGTGCATCATTTAATCAAATAGAATCAAATGGAAACTTTAAAATAAAAAATCCTAAGGATACACAGCGCTCGATAATAAAACTTGAACGCATCGTAGTTACGAGTATCGCGTGAACCTATTACATTATTTGATGTTGGATTCGAGCATATGTATATACCTGCTTTTTACTTAGTCCATTATACTGATTGTGGCTGTGACCGCACGAGGTGCGAGCAATAATTCACTTCCATTCTTAAATAAGCGCGTCCTTCTTTTCCGGGTTCTTTATTTCTCCCTTTCCCTTTCCACGTTTTTTCTACCCAACTGAGAACTCAGGACTGAGCGAGGTATGGACATTTTCTTCGTTGGCGTACATTTTACGCATAAAAGCCCGACTGTGACTTTCGAGTAATAATACTGTAATAAGAAAATATAAGAATGAGTAACGCGTAAAAACACAGATGCAAGTCAACGGGACGTTAGCGAATATCAGCTGAATTCGTTGGGTACATAATGTATACTTGGAAATTAGTAGAGGAGATATGAGTAAAAGAAAGTGGAAGCGAGTCTGTCAGGTACACGAAAATGTTTTTAGAGTACAAATAATAAATGATGTACAGACTCCTGCGAGCGGAGATTATTTCAGCTTCATATTCGGGATCGCTGACTAGATTTTGTTTTTTTTTTTAAGAGCTGTTTCAGTTATTACGAAAAATGCATTACGCGGAATAACCGGGCGCGCACAAGCCGAGTCAGCGCCGAATCGTCGTGTTTTTTCGCAGAGAAAACGAACCGTTTCCGTGTGATAATTTTGTTAAAATCATAACTCTTACGAAATTTTCGCATCTTACGATTTTCTAAAAAGGTCTGAACTTGGAGGGTTTTGCATCAAACAAATTATTGATGTGTTTCATTCGAACGTTTCCCTCGAGTTTTTGGAATAAATTTATAATGGAGGATGCAAAATTCTTATTTGTGAATAATTGTTGCCACGTTACTAATTTATCACGACCAGAAACCTCATCAAACAGCATGTATATAATCGTTAATGAATTCCCATTAGCCATGTGATCGGGGCAAATTGATTCACATCGCACTGAATGGTACAGAGATTGGATTCAAATTTATTAAAATAATTAATCGAAATAGTAAACAATTGTATATAGAAATTTCATCGTTCAAAAACCAAAGGACAATTGGCCCGGGCACGTAATTATGCGATGGACCTTCATTAATTAGATAATTACCCGTTGACGTAAAGCTTCGTTCATAGGCAAAATACTTTAATTGGAAAATGTAGCATTAATTAATGCGCGGGATTCCTTTTGTAAATTAGTTATAGCACGCGGGAGAGAGGCTTAGAAATAATACAAGCGAGGGTCATAATGCATTCGAGATTGGCGCGAGTAATTCGTTGTAAATCAGTTTGATGGCGTAGTCGGTATCGGACAGCGTGCATATCGATGACGCGCCCACCTATATCGCGTCATTTTCTCGGTGTGGAAATTGGTCCGCAATATCGAGCCCTCGACATTGCATGTAAACAGCACGTGCTGCCTGTACATTTGCATCCGCACCGAGAATGGTACTGTTATGGCGCCGAGATTTCACCAACGATACTGATTAAGAAGACATTCGCCATCAGCAGCGTAATATTAGCAAACGGACGGAATAACCGACAAAACTGCTCGAGAGACTCCATCCAATTGGACTTGGATGTTTCTTGTTCGCTGCGAGCCTATTATTTGCCTGCGCCCAGTTCTGCCGTTCGCATGATAACGCTATTGTAGTCGCGGGGCCTGTAACGCGTAAGGACGAAACCCAAGTGTCTGTCGTTTCGATCCGCACCGAATTAGTGTCTCATCGAAGGCTCATTTAATCGGATTCTCCGGCCGTCAGCTCAACAACCCGCGAATTCTAATACCAACTGTTAACAACCAACGCCCCCTTGCCGCTCCCTCTTTTTTTTCTCAACAATTACGGCAGCTGGGTCGCCGTTTTACACGGCTGCATCGCTGCAAATGATTGTAACATTAGCGTGCAAATAAAAAGCATTTAGTGCTGCCATCGCCGAGGCTATTCGAACTTTTATGTATCCCTTCGGGAATACACCCGCGGTATTTGCCGCAGATAGTAAAATTTAATCACCGGCCTGTTTTGCTCGACCATTTCAATCATACTCAGGCTCTTCGTCTTTTCTTCAACTGCGGTTTGTTGTACAAAAATCCATACTCACACCAGAATTCGCTATGGAAAATCTTTATACAATGTTATTTTATTTTTGATAATGTATCATAATTTAGAAATCAGTCATGCTGGCGTTGACCAGAGGCGTAAGTTAAATAAACATATCCAGTTTTATGATTGGAATATGAAAAACGATCGAGTTTTATATTTAAAAAAAAAATATATTCGTTGTTTAAATCTTACCCGTTTTATATTCATCGCCGGGAATCATTTCCAGATGTGGATTATACATGGAAATCGTCATCTCACACATAGGGAAGAAAATATAAATCAAAATATATGTCTATTTTATATATTTTTTATAGTTAATATATATATATATTATTTATAAAATTTTTTTATATTTTATTTGAAAATGTTAGTGAGAGAATCAAACTTCCCGAATACACGATATTGCACGAGTCAGCTCGCTGTTCTTTTCGCGATCGCGGTCAGTTCTCTGACAAATAAGTTAAAGTAGGGATCAAGCGTGACAATTGTTAAATTTTCTACCGTAGCTTGTATATATTTTCATTAGTTTTTATGCCTATTAGGTTCTTCCTAATTGAATCAAAATTCAGTTTAAAGAAATAAATATATTAACTTATTTTCTTAACGCGAAAGCTAAATTTAATACTTTTTTCATTTCTTTCATTTTGATGGAAAATAATTTTTTTCCGCATCTAAAAAAACTCATACCATAATGGAATAAAACCTCGGATGCTCCTGTCAAACGCAGTACACAACCTACTACAAGTCATCCTTTTATCATGTACGACTCATTACACTTTCAATCGTATTCTAAAACTTAAAATGTCAAAGACGCGTAAAATGTAAACAAATTAGCCTATCAAACAAATGAAAAGATGACGTGTGAATTAACCGCGGATTTAACTCCCATCTACGTTTTCATTCTGGGTGAAATTTATCAGTAGAAACTTACTCAATTTAAGGTATTTTAATATGTATCTGTCATAATTATATTGATGGAACTTTATTCCTATCGGTGTCGGCTAAAAGGAATGCCGGCTATTCGTGCCTTTATAAAATGACTTAAATACGCTTTACTCAGCCATACTTCACTTTTTCACGCGATACGCTATTTGTTATCTGAGAAACGGGTAAAAAAATATAGAATTGAACAGTTTTGCAACTTTCACCTGCACCTAGATAGTCATGGTAAGCAAAGCACCTTGACACTCATATTCAGAAGATTAAATATCATAATTAAAGTCAGCTTTGGGCGTGAAATTTTACAAGAACATTGTCATTCTGAACGCAACACCATTTTACGTTACACTCTTAAGTTTCAATCGCATCGCTGATTCCTTTATTAGTTTCTATAGCGAATGCTTTGAATCAAAGCGACTTGAACTTGTTTGATTATAAAAAGTACACCCGTCTTTGATTCAAATGCATTTCATAGAATGCAATATTTTAAAACAGAAATATTTTATAGGCGATTTTTTATCGTTTTCATTAAACAATATGGAAGCAGACATAATTATTCGGTAATTGCATCGGAATAATGTTTTGCTGTAAAGTAGGAATCATATACTCGATACACAAACAACTAATCCATTTACGTTTGCCAACATCGTGGTTGTACTTACAGAATGATTTGCCAATAATTGGCAATATCTAAAATTCAGTCTGTTTGGTCTCGCTCAATCCATCCTAACATAATTACATCGTAAGAAAAAAAAATATTTACTCCGAATTACTTAAAATGCATTACAATGTTTCCCCGGATACACTTGAGAGCTGGCTGTTTGCACAACTTGTGTCTAACGTTTTCCTCCAACAAGTTTTTTTTGTCAATCTTCTCTTTTTCATTAATTGCCATTGGACCGAATAATAAACTCAACATTGAACTCAACATATTATAAATCATGAAAACATTTTAATGCATGATAAACTAAACATCGAAAATAATAAATTTATACATATATAATATATATATATATATATATATATATATATACAATAAAGTAATGAAACCTATAAACATTTATTTTGAGTTTAAATTTGATGCAGGCTTGACAATTTTATGTTTAAAATGAAACATTAAATTAATGCAAACCAGTAATGTGATAATGATCATGAGGTGCATATAACAATATAAATAATGACAGATCCTTTTTATCGAGTAAAACATAACCGCATGGAGTTGCATATAAGGTTAAATGTGCAATCTAAATTATCATACTATTCGGAGAAGGCGGGATGCTGGATCGTGCGTGGACCGTAGGCCGGTCAATCAAAGCAAGTTTGATCCGGACGCATTGTCCGACGAATCTCGTGTGAGTGACATACACGCGTGCGAACGTTATCGTGAATCCTTATCACATTGTTCGTTGAGCGTTACATTGGACGGGCTTTCCGTGATAGAACGGTACACATTAATTAGGCTTAGGTTCGTCGAGTACGTTTAATTACTTTCGTGAGATCGCGCCAGTGCAACCAATAAGGCTATGGCCTGGGGGCCATGCGATGATGCGCTGAGCCATTGTAAACATGGGAATAACAGCAACTCATCCCGGATGACGCAAGACAATGTTGCGTCGCGAATCATTTCCGAACCCTTTGCTGCGATCGTACATTGTAATTACATCGACGGCTACCGCAATTTCCGCGCACTGATCAAATCAGAGCGCAGGCAAACGGAAAAACGTCCTGCCCCCCTCTCAAAAGAGAGCAAAACTAATTAGCCTCGGGATTTCGATCGCGTTTGACGACTCGGCTTCAAAAGGATCTTGAAATTATTGGCTAGCGTTGATGCGGTTAAGCCGCAGCGAATCACCGTGCGGGCTTGTATAAAGTCGGCTTCACGCTGCTACGGCTGCTGAAATGGGTCTATTGATTGCTGATCAAAGATGGGTGTTCCCGGCTCTTTTTTTATTTCGGAATATATAATTCAGGGTAGATGCTTCCGTGCGATCTAAGGCGCTTTTTGCTCAGCCAATCAGTACAATCTTCTCAACTTTTTTCTGTCTATATTCTTGCCTGCTCGTTTGACTCCCTTCGAAATAATTATAAGGCATCTCAAATAAACACCATTCAGAGCTACTCATATTATTGAACCTTTTTTTTTTGTCGTAGTTGATTTGATGTTCCCATATACCCAACTAATTTACGGTTCATCCCAAATGTTAACAAAGTAAAAGAATATCAAATAAATTGCTAAATTCAATTTTCACAGTTTCCAACGAGCTATTCTCCAATGTCCTTTGAAATTACGAGTAAACGTAGATATACATTAACCCGGGAGAGTCTTTGACCTTTGGGACCTATTTGTGTCTCTATCAGAGGAGTTAAGCGGTGAATTTATACGAGTTTGATTAGGTATTCAGGCACACTGGTTCATGTTCAGGCCCAATGGATTAATGATTTTGTATTACGAAATTTGCACTGTATTTAAACTCTGGATCATAGGAATAGTATACCTATTATTTCTATTGAAAATATAATTTTGCATTTATTATTGAAATGATTGAACTACAATGTTAAATATTGGAACAAGTTGGGAAATGGATAGTTTTTAATATATTTTACTATGGATATGAATAATTGTCTTAATTGGTAATTGGATTTCAGTGATATACCAATATAATGTATTATATTTAGGTCCAAGTTGCATTCACAAACTCAATTGACTTGGTGGATAGAGACGGATTTGTTCAGGCAATGGGCTTCGCAATGGGCTACAACCCTGAGGAAAGATAACTCTTTTGGTGTATGGGAATTGATTTTAAACGTATTGGTCAGGTTTATCCGATCAATTTAAATTAATCTAAAAATTCAACTCAAATTTAATTAAGTGCACAAATTAAAAATACTTTGATATTTAAAGAATTTGAAACATCAATGAGTATGAATATCAGAGCATACAGAAAATATATTGGTGTTTTGCTAATGAAACATTTATAAATTTTTATTAGTGTATTTTTAAAATATCCTCAATCGAAACCGTTGTATTTGGAAAGAACATTGACAATGTATAGTTGCTTATGTATATACAACTATATGATGAATGAATAAATGAAAATGAGTATTCCCAAGGTTTTTCTGAAAAGGCCTCGGTCACCAGCTGGGTTTATCGACACCGCTGGCAAGGCACATTTTATCGCCTGCTATAGGCTACTGGTTGAGGATGTTAATGGAAATATCGCGGAGTACAGCGCAGCCCGCAGGCGGCATAACTTTTATGACGCGACGTAAACCATGCATCGCATACCATCTTGTGTTAAAATAATAAAGAAATGCGTCTCGGGCTTGTGGGTGCGCTGATCGTAAAGTGCTTATACCGACGGGACATGCTTACCGTAAAAAAAGCAAAGGCGGTATCATAATCCGTGCAATTTATGCATACCTAAGACTGCGCAAATTTAGTTTGCGCAGCGCAGCGAACGTGACATATCCTATATAACGTTAAATTGTTTTAATCCCAAGCAAAGGATCGATTGTTCGAATATTCAGTAACCACCGGATAATCTGTATTCACTTGCTTTTAACTGAATTGTACGAAAAATGAAAGTATTGGCTATCATTCACGATCAAACGAAAGAATATCGAACAGGTCATTTGATATTATAATTCACTCCATTAGCATTCACCGATGCGGAATCTCGAGATCAGGCCCTCTCGGGGGAAGAGTTCCATGTTCGATTTTTAGTGTCCTGCACTAACACATTCTCTAAACTTTTTTGGTTTTTTTTGTTTTGAGTTTCTATCAGCATAGCTAACTTTAGAGGTGCTTTGACGAGGTTCGTTAAATAGGCAAACGATCTTTCAGTTAAAATTATGCATACAATCGAGATAAAAAACAATGGTTATGAGCTTGTTTTACTTTTAGAAAATATTTCGGTGAATTTGCTGTAACGATGTCCCTCGGCAAAATAATACTGCCTTACAACGAAATGAAGATTTTAGCTTCGACGTTCATTTGGCCGATTATGGTTCAGGACGTTGTTTCATTTTTAATATTGTGGAATTAATGTTAACATGTGCAATTGAGTTATCGAATGTGCAATAACATGTTATGAAAGTATGTTGGGTCTCTAGCAAATTCAAAATATACATTATAATTTTCAATGATTTTTAGGCAGTTGAAACAAAAACTACAAAAAAAACAAAAACGAAAATTGATACTGAACGTATATTAATGCTTGTCGATGGAATCAATACTATGAAATGAGTGGAGTTTTTCATTTTTGTGAAATCGTTTTAAAGTTGTTCAGATTCATCATTTTCATTTTGTTGATTTTCGAATGTATTATATAGAAGAGAGGTTTATATTCTGGAATATTTTGTGTTTAATATTTTTGTTAACAAATTATGTTATAACTGCAAATTGTATTACCAATATGAAACTTGCAAGTATTTTCCAACTTTAAAGTACGTTTTGATTAAAAAGATGTCCAACTATACTTTTATCCTATACCTATCATCGTTTGGTCTAGTGTGGCACAGTTTGTTTCTCTTTATTTCGTTTCCTATTTTTTTAAGACCTTTCTCTCTCTTCTTCAGCAGCTTACATTTTTTACTGTGTTACGAGGAAAATCCAGTGGAAGAAAACCCATACCTAGACAGATGCATTTAGAAACATTGAAATTTGGATATTCATATCAACATTTCGTAGAAATAATCACTAGAAATTGTATGCACCTCTTACTCACTTTGTTGTGTGTAAAAACACAGCTAAGCGCTGCATCAAATTCGCGTATAAAGATCACCCATCAAAGTAGCGACCGTGCTAAACAAGACTTCACCTAGCGCCAGAGCTGCGACTAGTTTCATACAAGAGTGCACGTCATCCCACAAAACCTGACTTTGGTTTTTCCATGGGACAGTAAGTCGGGTTGGGACAAAGTGTAACACGCTCCAATATGAAACTGAAATTCAAATTTCACGGTGCAATCTGTGAAATACCCTAACATTAATCTGAGCATCAGATGTAAATGTAATATAAATTTTTGATTAAATATTTGTATAATTTTTGTATTTTATGAAAAAATTATCATTATCAAACTTAACTTTTATCTCTTCTTGGGTAAAATATTTATTTATTTTAAATTATATCACCTTTAAAAATTTAGTTCAGTTGATTGGAAAAAATCTATTGACAAATAGCAGTTTTATCAATAAATATCTGATTAGCAAGTAGATTACCAAAGTAAGACCATAGAATAGATTGAGCGATATGGTTTAAGATTACAACCACCAGGCAGATTAATAGTCAATCATATTTAATTAACAACAAATATAGACAATAAGCAGCTTAAAAATGAGCTATATTATATTTGTTGTTAATTCATCATAACTGTGGATTTTATCTGATGAGTGTACTATTAAATTTGTATGAGTTTCTGAGTATTATTAGTTTTTTATATTCATATTTATTATTTCATAGTACACGAAAGCGTCAGAAATTTTTGCAAAAAATGCTCAGTCTTTGTAGTTTAAATAACAAAAGATAAATACGTGAATTTCGAAATCAATAATTGGTAAGATATTTTCCACGACATTGATCAATTTTTTCACAAAATTTATTAAATTTCTATTTTGAATCACTGATGTGTCCCTAGATACAATCTGTTCGAGGCATAAGCTTTTTCCTTCTACAATTATAATAATATAACACAAAGAAAATAAAGAGTGCCCGGACTACATATTGTATAAATATTTTTAAAGTCATAAATGAAGATTGATAAGTTCACAGCAAAACATCTAAACAAAAATGAATATTGATACATTCGGCAAAAGAGTTGATATCGCAAATTGATATTTACTCTTTCACTGGAATCTCGGACTGTATTTCTTTTCACTTGACATACAAGACATAACAGATGCACGCCTGTGAAAACCAACAGTTTCATTCTCATTCAACGTAGACCAAATTTTGTTTGCTTCGCGAAAAATTCTGATTTTCAAACCGTTCGTTTATCCTATACAATTTTTATTGAAACAGTTGTAAGCGAACAGGCATACATATGCCTATTAGTTATAGAGGTACAGTATGACCGAAAAAGTGAAAAAAATGCTTTAATATTAAAAATAGTAAGATGGTACTTATAGTATTTTTATTATTTAAATATAGCTGTTTCAGTCATAATCAACGAGAACCGAAAAAAGTTAAAAATTTAGACACAAATAACAATGCTTTAAAATATTAGAAAAACGACTGTGGACTTTCATAATCTGTGTATACTGTTGGTCTGTATTTACATATCATAGATGTATGTGTACGTATACATAACACAGTGGTGTAGACTACACCATGAAGCGTGCATCGACGGACCGCATGTATTTGAGTTGGTAGAGCGTGTTGATGACAGACAGCGTGGGTAGACCGATATCAATGGCGTCCAATCGCGTCCCTTGTATCACACTGGACGTCGGTCATCCGCTCTCCTTCTCGCTTTTTCTCTGTCTCGCTTGTAGACTTGTGATCATTATCGGACTCTCTTCATCTTGTACTCGCCTCACTTCTAATCCACACCACCCTTCTCATCCATCACGTCGACAGCTTCGTTATGATCGCACGTTGCATACGGGTCTAAGCGCAAACACTTTTCCAACTGCGATATATTATTCCACAGAGGTTCAATGTTTAAAGCGAAATTAAAATATTTAAGCTCTTATTGATTATATTCTTGTGCTTTCCTCCTCAATTACACTGTAATCTTGTTACCTGCAATCAGATATAATGCTATCCAATAATACTTCTACACATCTTCAGACTTCTCTTTTATATTATATTATTATGATATCCCGTAATTTTGTGATTTATTAGAGTAAACTAATTGAAAGAAAAATTTAACATGAGCGTAGATAAGTTTCATTAGAATGGACACAATAAATGTTTTTTTTTTTTTTTTTTTTTCCATACATGAAACATGATGAAATATCATAGCAACTTAATCATGAGTTTTGTTGCAAACATTCTTATTGCTAACAAAGCTTGCTGTGATTGACATTCGTTGAATATTTGAATTCTAGTTGGAAGCAGCATGATTGCGTTTTCAACTTTTCCAAGTGAAATGCTTCAGTTACTAGAGTGAATTCGGTATTCGAAATATTTTGTACGATTAATTCATGACAAAGGGAGTACAAAATTAAATTGCCTTTGTCCACTCAGCTGCGCCGGACATTCCCATGAAAGAATGATCTAAACATTTTGTGAAATTATCGCTATTGGACAGTTATTTATAAGATCTTAATTCAATCTCGCGCTCGCAGGTTGCCGATCGAGAGCTGATTCTACTTTTACGAATGAGTTTATTCAATTACCAACGTAGCTTTACTTCGGTTTTTCAATGACCGCCGCGTTCCGCGTTTAAATAATGAAACATTCCGCTACGCGAAAGCTCGCTTCTGTTACCTTAAAATCTATTGTTTATTACTCCGTTTACAATGAAATTTTTATCGCACGGTAATCCTATTATTCGCAATCAATTGAAGAGGGAAAGCCTTGTATAATATAATGAAATGATGAATTCGAACCAAAAATGTGAAGTTCGGCTTGCTGAATATTAACATTTTGTTTGTATTAATATTGAACAATTAATCGGGTCAATTTAGGAATCCGAATAACTCGTTTGTCTCATTGAACAACTCTAGCTTGGGGGGCTTTTATCGCAGAAACAGAAATGGAAATGAAATATGAGCCCACTTCATTACCCAGCGTATGGTTTCAGGCAGACGGTCTCTTCTTTCCTTTGAGAAAGTCATGTTTGATTGAATGCGAAGAACAGGATGACTGAGCACCCAAGACGTGATCTCACGTTTCTTTATCCAATCGTTTGTTTAATCAAATCTAATTTTTCTTCTCCAACTTTTCTTCTCATCGAGATTTGCAAACATAAAAAAGCACGGAGCAGATGTTGAATGTCTATAACTGACTAATAATTGTGTAGCGATTGATCACCAAACTTTTATCACGAAGACCCACTTAAAATAACGACCAGAAATCATACCAATGCGTAATCTGTAAAACTGCACGTTGCAAATTTATGAAAACTGTGTTTCTACGGCTTCGCAATTAATGTGAAACGGGTCCTTGGCTTTTGCCCTCGTAACTTGTAGTTTACATTGGCATGGCTTCTTCTGCTGGAGCCTTTTGATCAAACTTTGAGAAAGACTCGGGGGAAAGATATTTTTGAAACACAGTATTTGAGTTCATGAAAAGCGTCAAGTTAGCTTGAAATGATACACCGAAACGGCTGACATTCAAATATATTGAAAGTTCTTTAAGTTCAAGGTGTCTAAGACAAGCGACTATTCGCACCTCGTACCGCGTACACACTTATGTAGTATGTCCTTAACGAAGTCAAATAATTGAATCATGCACCTGATATTCGTACCAATACTGCTCAAATTTCAAAAATGTGAAAGCAGCATCAAAAATATCTGAACGCGCGTTATTTCATAAACAAGCCACTTGAGCATTTAACTGTCTGCGCCGTAGACAAAGAAAATCAATATTTTCATCAAATATCGTGACCCTCGATTGAGCGCTCATTCGCTTGTTTATGTAGGCTGTATCGCGCAGCCCCTGCCTGGAGGAGGCTACCTTTTTTTTACTCCATGTACACAAACAACTTCGTCAAAGGCATTCTTGTTTTCAAAAGTTGCCTCAAGCCTTTTTTCATTCGAGATACTTCTGTCATGTAGTTTTGCAAAGCCAGGAACGACGTCGGATCCCCCGATGATTCAGTGCCGCTACTCTGGCTCTTTTCCAAATCACTTCCTATATCGTTCACGTCGCGGTGCCTTAAAATAATAAACGTATATCCTGATTTCACGCAAGATGCCCGCGCTCGAGCTTTCATGAAAGTTTTCGAACGAATCCACCGTGTCATCTGATCGCGTTATTTATTTCCACCAAGTTCGGCCCCGAGTTACGAAGTTGCGACGACACTGACACTTGCCGCGCATTCCAAGTAACTTGTCTTCCGTCTCATCAATCTAAGGCTAGTCGTGTAACACTGCCAATTACAATATCGGCTTGCGCAACGAGAGTTTGAGGTTTCAACCAGAAAGGGAGCGGCTCTTCGGGCGCTAATCTAAACTAACACAGTGGTTCCGCTCAATAACATTACCTGCTGCTATATTCTCCACCTGTTGCCGGTGATCAGTCAATTTGACGTTGATATTTTTAGAACAGTTATCTCAACGACTGCGATAACAAAATCATCCATTCAAATTTTGTAATATTCCTAATATATATATTTTCTTTCAATATTCTATTTTGTTTCAATCTCTGAAAGGAATCTAACTCCTATAGTCATTTTAAGTTCAATTCAACCTTCTTAAAAAGTATTTATCAAGTATTTTAAACATATCGGAAAATGAATAATCTGTTTTTGATTTAAACCTTGATTTCTGCAATTTGCCTGCAGCATTATGAATTAGTTCAACATGAATGTGAAGTTCGATTATGATGAGTTATACCGCATGTTCAATCACGTTTAGCTTTATGTATAAACATCAAAACAATAGTCGCTGTGATTTGAACTCA
This sequence comes from Trissolcus brochymenae, assembly GCA_030523145.1. Classification (NCBI taxonomy): domain Eukaryota; kingdom Metazoa; phylum Arthropoda; class Insecta; order Hymenoptera; family Scelionidae; genus Trissolcus; species Trissolcus brochymenae. The sequence goes on along the minus strand of JAQQRF010000279.1, from coordinate 83,313 downwards.
TGTTGTTTTCATAATACGGTGATCACCTTCTATTATTTTCACTGTTCATCGAGATTGTTACGTCTGTAACAATCGTATTTACATATGCATAAATTTCGAACAGAATTCATCGGTACGTCTTTTATAATGATTAAATATTGAAATTATAATATTAGTTTTATCAAATTATCTCTACATTCAACTTATATATTAAAAAAAAAACCTTTCGCAACGAGAAATAAATGCCGTCGTCAAAGGATAAACTTGGAACTTAGGTTCAATATGCAAGAAGGCATTCCGAAAATTTGTTAAATTCAATTTCAGAAGTTTGTAGTAAATGAAAATTGATTCGTCCAATTAAATGTTATAAATTCACCGTGTTCACAATTACGGAATCATCCAGGTAAATGAAAACTGACTCGCAGGATGAGTCATAAGGTGTTAAAGTCTCGTTAAACATTTTCTTGAAGCGTATGAAGGATAAGCTGGGATCTTTATCATTATTGTCATTATCAAACATATTAGTCAATGGAAAAAAAGCTTTAGCGCAGCGAGAGATAAAGTATATAATATATATATATATATATATAAAGTATATAAAGTATAAAGATAAAGAGAGAGAGAGAAACAGAAAGAGAGAGAGAGAGAGAGAGAGAGAGAGAGAGAGAGAGAGAGAGAGAGAGAGAGAGAGAGAGAGAGAGAGAGAGAAAGAGAAAGAGAAAGAGAGAGCTCAATGAATCGGGCCACCTTTCTAAGTTTAGCTCGAAATAACGATGTTATATTCGCTTTGAATCTCGGGTGCCAATTAGTTATCAACATTATGAACAGCTCATGCTTCTAATTAACGAAGTTTAGGCATCGAAGTTAAAATGTTGAACAAGCGCAAGATCACTTGTCTGTGTATTTCGTAGAACTAGATTTACGACCACCAACGACTGTCTACTCGTCTCATTACCTGAGTCAAAATCCATTCAAGCTGTTCATTAGGTAATTGACAATAATCGCATTCGAGTATCGTATATGAATAGTATAAAAAGTTATGTAATTATTTTTGAGCCCTCGAACGACCACATTTTTTTCTCTCAAACTAAGTTAATTTTTTTCTTTTACTAAGTAACTGTATAGTTTTTGTATACGACAATTTTTTTCCGAATCAACTCCTTTGCATGGTAATATCTAGTTGATCCAGTTCTAAAAGAAAATCATCTTGTTTAAAGAACTGTTCCCAAGTTTGTTGTAGAAACAGATTTCTATTTCAAGTCGCATCCTCGAAACAAACGGAACAACAATCATTCTCTAGATGGAGCGTTATAGCAGAGGCACGTAATTGTAAAAGCGTACTTAATCCAAACGTCAAGGAAGATCACGTTTGTGCAAACAGATACATAAAAACGTCAATCTTGTCAGTGCGTCTTGGAAAATGCGTGGCTACTTGGTATAAGAATGCTTCGGGGTCTAAGTTCAGGGCAGAGGTAAAGTTAACGAACACGTAGCATAAAGTCGTAAAAGTCGTCTTACGACAAGTCGTAACACAAGGGAACACGGATCGAAACTCTCTCTTCGTCATCCTTTTCCGCACGCTACGCGAGTTTTCTTTCTTTCTGTAATTGGCAGGATCTCCCTTTGGAGTTAAAGTTAAGTTTCTAATAGCAATAACCGTCTTGCCTTTTTTTTCGTATTCCTTAGCGTTTTTTCACGTTGACTTTTGCGTCTTGATTGTGTCGTGCGCGTTTATTGCGAGAGCTTGCAACAGTTAAAAGGACATCGTCGCAAGGAAAGATTTTTTTCCGGTAGTCTATATTAGTTGCTCGATTTCAAATACAAAAAAGCTAATATAATACATTGTTCCACCAACAAATTCCAGTTTAGAAAAACTTTGTATCAATTTTTTTGATTTAGTTGTAAAGTATTAATATATATAAAGCATATTGTATATATCGTACTAACATAGTAATGTTATATTAGGCTCTCAATTGTCGATCATTTTTATTCTCATAACGAAGAAAAAAAATTGCACGTAAAATTGATTGTGAACAGATTGGCGAATCAGAGACAAGAGCCGATTTATCTGTTTCATTATAATCTATTTCTCTTTCGCTATGGAAAAATAAATCAATGAAAACGTTCGTCTTGTACAGTTCGGGTCGGATTTTCTGACAAGTTCATTCGTGATTTTGCCTTTTTCTGTTTTTGTTTTTCTTTTTTTTCCACCCTCCGATTTCTTCGCCTTTCGTTCGACTCTTTCTCTACTCTTTCGCTGCAAACCAATGAACAACGCGAGTTATTGGTGGTGCAACGGTATCTCGCCCAACCTACAGTGTTACGTCGAATAATGTGTAGCATAAAACCGCAAGAGAAATACTATCTTCATTGTTTCAATGGCCACCGATAGAACAAGTAACTTGCCAGCGAGATTGTATTTATCATAGGAGTTACAACGCGGCATATCGCCTTGTTTTTGTGCATTACTACGTTTTCTCCTGGCTGTTTTTATTTTCTAAAAAAAAAAAAAAAAAAACACACACTTTTAATCTTTTACACGGATCATTATGGATATTCCTATTCACGTGTCATCAAAATTGACAATGACTTATGGGTATGGCATTTCAAAATTTGTTTTATGTTCGACTGGTTCTCTGTAATGTTTTATAGATTTGTTTACAAATTAATAGTACAAAACGTGGTAAAAGAAATTGGTAACGAAATTTGCTTTTAGTTGGGTAGATGAAATGAATTCTAGTGAATTGCTAAGATGACTCCGTGTGTACTTTTGATAAAAAATTTCTTCAAATAAAAGACGAGCGGAATGAAAAAAAATGATTGGGGGATTATATGACTGGTGATTATATGAAAATATTGTGCAGGAAGGAAAAATGGACAAGTTAAAAGATAATGTGCTCAAGGGTGATACTATTCCGATGCCCGCATGATGCTACTTGTCCTGTGTGCTCACTTTCATTTTTCCTCTGTTTTCGCTAGAGCGTGTTTCCTGTACTTCATCCTCCTTCCTGGTCGTCTCTTGACTTTTGTAAAGAGCCGCGCTCGACCTGAGAGACCGAAAGAGACAGAGTCACGTCTCTCGAAACCAGAGTTGCTCTAATTAAATTACGTACGCGCACGTATATCTACGGGTAGTTTTAAGGTAGATGTACAGTTGTACTCCATGCTTCGTGTGATATCTCAGTTCCAGAGTATTTCATCTCAAAATCAGCCTGTCTCCTCACGTTTCGTCTTCATGCTTTTACATTTAATTTTGTCGAGTGTAGTGAACCATGTAAGCCCAAGAGTTGAGATAATTTTGTAACGCTGGATACGTTGGATTTTGGTTATTATAAATGCCGTCGAAATTTCACGATGCTTTCCTTACCGAAATGACCTACAGAAAGAGCGGCGAAAGGTGAGAGAGCACGTTTGAATAATTGCTCAACTTCACGCGACATCATTTACATTCGTTTCGTAGAAAAAACACACGCTAGCCCAATGGCACGGGTTCGTCACTGGCTTATACGCGTGACACGAAAATATAATGCGCTATGGAAAAAGACATCAGCTCGCGCGCCGTTCGAGATTTACTGGCAACTCGTGTCCAAAAGGCAAAACCATTATACTTGATGTCACTTTAAACATTTTGTTCACGAACATATCCCGACGCGGGCTTTTGAATACTTATGAAGAATGATATTCGCTGCCGTCACTCTTCTCTTTCGGTATTGGGCACCGAAGAATCTCAAATTTATCGTTATGCAATTAGACTTTTTTTCGAGTCACATACGTAGCCAAGTATTTTGCATACTGCTGCAGACGTCAAAAGATCGTTTCGAATGATGTTTGTTTAGTAAAAATATAAGATAAACAATTCATATTATGCTTGCAGACATTTAAAGAGGTATGTACACTTAGCGATTGGTGAAAATTACATTTGGATTTAAAAGTGGATTAAATAATGTAATTCATGTAATTAAATTATTTTATTTTTTTTACGATGAAATGACTATTTAGTGTCTTTCCTCGCGGACGAAAATATAGTTGCTAAAAATGTATGTATAATAAATGTTGTACTTATTGCCGCTTTTGATAAATTTTTGAAATTTTTGATATACAAAATATATTTTATTTGAGATTTTTTTAATTTCTATAATGAAGTTTATAAAAAATATATAAACCAGATATCATATTTATTGCCGGAAATATATATTTTTAAACATAAAATTTTCATTAAAATATTTACAACTTTATTTTTAACGGCATAAGAAATAAAAATTTTGGAATGTTTTCATTGTTCATTTCATTTTATAATTGTGCAAGTGAACTCAGTTATAATATAACTAACTATATATAAATTATAATGTATAAATATTTTATTGTTTATGTTATTGATATAAGTAAAAATATTTGTTATTTGTAATTTGTAATTTGTAATTTGTAATTTGAAATTTGAAAATATTTGTCTAATAATCGTTTTAATCACTCACCCAAAATAACCGATTGGAACAAGAAATAAATTACTCGACCAACCCCAATTGTCTTTTGAATAATAGCCTAGAATACATATGTTTGTAGTTCAAGAAGATCATTCTTGGAGGAAGAATAAATGCATCAAATAAAAGAAGAAATTCTTGTTCTATGAGAATTATTCTAGGATCAAAAGCAAAATACTCAGATTTTCAATTTAATAGTAAGATTTTTGATCAATTTTGTATGTATATTCCCACTGAATAATTATTTAGACCTGAAGAATTTATTGAAAATGATACAGGGTGTCTATAAAATTTCGGGTCAATTTGATAGGGATCGTGATATTTGACTGTCCCGAAACTTATTGGACATCCTGTATATTAAATTGATAATTAGTATAACAAATGAGACTCAATTTAGTCTTGGCTGAATCATCTCCAAGTAATCCTGATTTTGATCACATTGTACGCTGTTATCTATCGACAGATTCACCCTACGAAGGAGTTCAAACATCAGAATTGATCATTTTTCATCGTCGTTCAACCTTATCGTTAAGGTTTTTAATGGGACAAAATTAGTAGTCCGTCTCGGTTGTATATTAAGTATCGAAGATCTTCTGGCGTATGCACCTAAATGTTTCATCATCCTGACGACCTAATGAAATCTATTATCTTATTTGCTGCTAATTAATCGCATTAGAGCTCGTACAGTTTGTAAGCAGACATCAGACGCAAATCATGTTTATATTAAAGGAATAGTAATCGACCATCAGTTTTTGAAATTCTAACGGGACAAAATTGATCTTTGACAGAGATATTCAATGATTTTGAACTAGTAAACTGATTCATGAAACTTGTAAATGACGTTCTGGACATTATATACTGAATATACTTGGAGCCTTGCAGCCAATCACTACCAGTCTAAGCAGGGAATAACTGCATTATCTTTGTGAACGTATAGTACTTTCCTTGGAACTTTATGAGTATATTCAGGTCACTGAGATTTTCCGCTATGACCTAAATATTAAATTATAATGAGTGTTTCCTACTACATTAGAATATACGGTCAAGAATCTTGAATATCCAAAAGTGGAACTTTTCCAAAATTAATCTTTTTGATTTAAGCGTTATTAATAACACTTGAACATCGGTTATCTTAAATATAGGTCAGCTTCATAAAATTTGTATTTTACAACAATTTTCTGGTTACAAAGTAATATAACTCATCGAAATATAATGCGGCTATATGAAAGAAGAGTAGTTTAGTGAAAAGCGGTATTTGAAAATTAGATGAAATGGAAAACTTTGTTTTATGTTTTAATCAAAGTGTATAAACTTTCAATGATTTACAAAATTTCATTGATTCGAATATACCGGAAAATATTTTAGTTTTCCGCTGTACCCACATGAGACAATTTCGATAACTTAAGGTTCAACAGTTCTAACGTTTAAACTTCCCGCAAGCAGAAACTTTGAAACTGTTCGAGTTAATGGATACGGTATGAACAACATTTGTTCAAAATAGATTCATCCTGGATTATACTGTTCAATTTCTTATCACATCCCAAAGATTTACTCGCGTTATACGTGTCCTTCATAGTAATTGATGGAAAATTGCGTTCATTTATTTATGCGAATGAGACAACGTTTGCCTCGAGCGTTTTCCGAAAGATTGAAAACTGCTGTCTTAGCGGATACACGAAAGTTCGGTCGTTAAAAAAAATTTGCCGTTGAGGCAAAAATTAGAACGCTATCGATGTATCACGTCATCGTAACAGAGAAGTCGAACACATTTCGTGCTCGTAAGCGATGTCAAATGACTGCGGAGCAAAAGAACGAACGGCCGAACTAAAGAAGGTAAATAAAAGGCCATTCCGATTGGACGATCAATTACATTGAGCCTGCATTATTCATAGAGCCGGCTGCAGGTCGCAGAAAGCTCTGCCTCCATCCTACTCAAATCAAACCGAATTCCGAGCAATAGAGAATGGGAAAAGAAGGAGCTGAAGGAAAAGGAGAAAGAGAGTATTTGCATCGACTATCGCTGCTCGAGCTCTTACTCAGATCCGATTCCAACCGAGTATATAGATATATTCCATAAATGGTCACCAAAATAAGGTAATGGATAACGAAACCAAAAGGAACAATCTACCGGATAGACAGAATGAACGGAATAAAATCCACCTAGACCGTCCTCGGTAATTGTGTCGTCCCGCAATGTCCTTATAAACTTACCAATTTTTAAATTCCAATTTATCTTATAATCATTAGAAAAAGAAGTAATAATAATTAGAATTACACAAAAGTAACAAGAACTTTCCAAATAAATAGTACTATTTTATTATAAAGTTAAATGAAAATGAATTAATACAATTTCTCAGTTTTTCAATTTAAAATTGTTTATAAACTGATCATGTATTATTCTGTATGATTTTGATCCTCTGCAATATGTCACTCAATAAATCAAGACACTATTAACTCTACCGTTTTATAAAGATTATAAACGAATTATTTTTCCTGTGACTATCTCCGGGACAAGTTGGCAAAGCGGATAAATTGAATTATGTAAAATGAAGCACTTCATTTGTTTTGCTTTTAGTTATTTCAAGACAAAGCCGATAATACCGCAGCATAAAAAATTGCCAGCAATATTTTCAGCAAAACGTCTCGACTTTTCCTGTTGTTTTGACACTCTCTCTCTCTCTCTCTCTCTCTCTCTCTCTCTCTCTCTCTCTCTCTCTCTCTCTCTCTCTCTCTCTCTCTCTCTCTCTCTCTCTCTCTCTCTCTTTACTCGAATTTTCATCATCATAAAAAATCGAATCCCGGAGAAAATAAAAATTTAACATCATTTTCAGAGTGTGAAATTTACTTTTTTCCTCAAGATTTTCAATAGGATTATAGCGCGGGAAAAAACATGAGCAAAGAAAGGGCAACGGACACAATAGCAAGAGATTCAGTAAACAGATGATGCTCGCACGATGGAAATGGCGAACTCCGAGCGACGTCAACTTAAAATGTTGCTCGTCATACATAAACATTTTTATTTACATTACTTGCGCTAGATCTTCAGTTTGTCGTATCTCTTTTTCTTGTGCCTGTAGTTCAACGATTTTTTTAGCCTTTTTTCTTTGCTCATCGCACTCACTTAAACTCATGCTTTCATAAGTGCTTTGCATATCGTATTTCTAAACTTTCGTTAAATTACTTTCACTGATGCATAATGAACATTTTAAGGCAATACGTAAAGGTGAATTTGTGGTTCTAGTGATAAGTGAATTATTTTAATATTACTTTACATTTTGAGAGATGAGAGATAAAATCAGGTTTGTTTATGTCTAGATTTAGAATCGATTCACATTTACCTTGTGCTTGTCTTTATGAACGGAAAAACGTTTTCAAATTAGGAGCAACAAAATTAAATTAAATGATTATAGAAGTACTATTAAGTAATTGATTTTGTGGTTCCTATCATAATTATAGTTAGGTATATAAGATTCACTAATACGCTTAATTTGGCTACTGCTATCGAAAGAAAAAATAATTTTTACGATAACTCTAAACATGTTATTGTAATTGGAGAAATAATTTATTGATTGCTTTTACTGAACCGTAGTGAGACTTCTAAAATATAACCACCTTAAAATAAAAATGTTAGTCTTTTGGAAAACTCATTTACGGAAAGAAATGTTACTGGTCGTCTGAAACATAGCTAATGAAACTAAAAAACTATTTTTTATTCAATTTTTAAATAAACATCTTAAATAAATTAATAGTTGACCATGTCGGAAATCTAAAAAAATTTAAGTTTTCTCAATTTTACAACGTTCTGTAATTTTAAATGCTGATGAATTTTTGCCGCTCGTTGAAAAATGTGAAACATTTTATATAAACATTGCGATAACTCAGGTTGCAACTGATGCTTATAGATCGCGAGCCACTACTTATTACAAAATGCTTGTGCAAAATATTTTCGTACCTTATTACCTCGTTGAAATGCATGAGATTTCTGTTCAAAATGTTTATTATAGATTAGAGAGAAATTGTAATATGTACCAAGGATTAAACTATTTAAAACATCCTTATTTTTTCTATCATGAAGAAAAAAACTTAACTAGAGATAGATAAAACATTTTTTAAAGTATACGCTATTCTACCTTGGTATAATCTTTAATATCCATTTAATGTAATGCTTCAAATTAAAATTTTTTTTTCTTCTATGCGTGCAAAATTTGACAACACGAGAGTAGAGGCTAGAAGAGTGTAATTATGAGCGAACCGTGTATGTCATATTTCTGCTCAACAAAACCCTTTAAAGACACAAGTCAGAGAAACGCGCTTTCGCTTTGATATACTTATATATTCGTATAACGACGCCAAAGAGGCCATGCGTCCACTTTGATTAGCAGACGATGGCGCGCGCAGAGGGTCACTTTGCCATGCGAGTCGAATGCGCTCGACCGTGAAGATTTGCGCGCTCTCTCTATCTTTCTCTCTCTTGGTCTCTTTCGTCGCTCGCGCGTTTCCTCTTTTGCATACCTGGTGCAATTACAGGGTATAATTTTGTGCTCCTGGTGTTTCGCGGCAGTGGCACCCGCGACACTCAACCGGCTAATTTCGCCGATTTTCCAACATCGCTCGCTACTTTAATCAGCTGGAAATGCTTAAAAATTCAAACGACACTGAGAGCAAACCAACTCAAACGATAATGCTGCATTTTCAAAAAAGCAAATTGCTTGCTGCGCCTTCAACCGAGTGTAATGCCTCCAAGAAATTTGATTTTAATGAATTCGGACGTTTGCAGGCAAAAGCATTCAATTAAAATTTATGTTATCATTAAGCTCAGCTGAGCCTCTAATGATCTGAGTTCAAAGCAACCTATTTGCATTTGTTTCGTGACGAGGAAAAAAGAATTCAACGATTATAAGATATTTTAAATTTGATAACGAAGGAATATTTCTCTTTGTGAATAAGCTAAAAAAGTTACAAGTTGATCCGTAACAATATTTAATTAATGATGAATTAAGGTGGATCAGATAATTTTTTTATGAAGAATTAACTTTGGTGTATAAAAATGTTTATTAAAAAAAGTTTTATCATATAGCAGCAAGCAGTTAGAAACACTGTTTGCTGGGAATTTTAAAAGTTAAATCCAAGAGATAAGAGAAGACATTTTTAACACGAGTCAGGATTAGAGTAAATAAATCAATTTATTTACTGGTAGACTTTTTGTTTACTTGAATATAGATTTTTTTTTCCAAATCTAAACATTGAAAGTAATGAAATAAACTGAGCAAATTCATGCAATTTATCGTATCATCGATTCACAAAATTTTTAATAAACGCAGCTGAATATTATTTTTTAAATATTTTTATAAGGATTGGAAGAAAATCATAAGATTTAATTAAAGTTGCCTGAAAAAAAAATTCAACTTTCTTTTTAAAAACGAATTAAGTCGAATATATATTTTACATCAAATGAAACGTGGATTCGAATTAACTGATATGAAATGTGGTGATGCAAGTAGTGAAGTTTATTATGTATCCACGCACCCTTGCAAGATTATAAGTCCCTACAGAGACTATGGAGAATATTCTGCCGCTAAGGAGAGCTTTTCGATACACAGCAAATTGCCTGCCAGATAACTACGAATTGCCGATTGTCGGCTCTTCAACGAGATACTGCGTCTATTATCATTATTATTATTATTATTATTATTATTATTACTCGGTAAACCTGAAAATTTTGAGTGATATAATTTCAATGCGCGAAGCACTCGAAAAAAAAAATTTATATAACGACTCATGACAGAATTGTCCCTTTAAAAAATATAAATACACAATTAATAATTGTAAATTTTTCTAAAGACTACAGTTGAAAATCATTTCTTACTATACCCAAAAGTTATTACTTTTTAGTGTCAAGTTTTGAATTCTTATTATTATTCAATAAATTGAAAATTCCGGACTAAATACTTTGAATTCATGAGGGAAAAATCGAATGTAAAACAAAATCTGTAACACCGACTAGGAACGGCATGAAAGCAGTTAAAACTAAAGTAGAGAGTTTGAGCATAAAAAGCGGCGAGGCTTTTACGAACCGTAGAATAGTATTCGTCAGCGTAGCGGATTAAAAGTTATCGTAAAACGCGTCTGAAAGCAGATTTATGCAACGTACGCTACGTGTGTTTCTGTTTTGGTATCACATGGAAAAAATGCTTGTGATTTTAAACAAATGGAACTATATTAATTTTCATTATTTCTTACTAATTGTCCCCAAGCCAAATGAAATCCAGTTGAGACTCACCTGAAACAAATAAAAAAGATATTGTGGTTAGTGGAATGAAGATAAAAGATAGAATTTATGAAATCCAATTTGATTGGATTGATGCCGATTAAGGTGATTCGGCGAGAAAATAATTGTCAAACGGATGGCTGAAGTGACAGACAAACGGAGTAGTGCAATACGCCAATGGTCAGCCAGATGTCTCGATCCATGTTTATTTATCGTCAATCAACGACAGCTGTTTTTACAACGAGCCGACGCTATTGTCATTTTCCGACCAAAAATTCAATTACTAGCAGTGTTGTATATCGATGAATATAAAAACGATTCGGCGATTCATTTATTAATTCCCTGAAAAAACGGGCGAAAAAAGAACCACTCCGGATAAACGGCGATAAAAATTGCATTGCTTTGATTGTAATTGAATTTGTTAAAACAACAAGTCGTGGTGGTAATTTCATCGCAGCGAGCTCGAAGCTCGATATATATATATATATATATATATTACATGTTCTTCTATATTTATATTGCAGCGTAAACAGAAATCCAGTCTCGAGTCGCTCCTAATTTTCACCATTAATTTGACCAGATCAGTTTTCCTTGCCGTTGTCTGCTTTCCCCGGCGAGGGCAAGCAGGTTTTAATGCTTGCTCCCGCCCGCCGCGAATTACCCCGTGGAGATTTATTAAAATCGTAAAGCAGAAGAAACGACTTTGCCGGTTGAAAAGGGGGCCCTCTCTCTTTGCGCAATTCGCTCGAAAACTGTATGAGGCAAAAAAAGGAGAGTGAGTGCCAGGGCGAGTGAGAAAAATACGAGGAGGTTTTGGGATCTGCGCTTGACGTTAGTGACCAAAGACTAGTTTTAATCGAGCTTAAACCAAAGTGCGCCCCGTAACCAAGTCCCTTCTTTTTTTTTACAAACGAGCAAGCCATTCGAACGACGTGCTTTACCAATTAAATGCTTATTTCAACTCTCTTTTATTGCTGGCTGTTAATTTGTTGAAACAAAACGACTTGCTCGTAGGAGACATCTCATGACCAAGCTCACGCTCCAGGGCTCAACGACTTTGTAAACTCTTTTTACGATCAAATCAAAGAGTCCGAGTAACACAAAACAACTAAAAAGTATTTCTGATTTCTTAATGTCTCAATCTAAACCGTAAGGTGTTTTTAGTTTTTTTTTACATTTATGATAACAAAAATTGAGATTTGTTGCATTGATTATCATCAATGCAAACAATTTTATATATTCAACAAAACTGGCTTCGATCACACGGAAATTTGAGCACGTCGGATTTCAGTAACCTCGTGTTTCTTACAGACAAAGCGAATTCCGAAAGAAAATACATGTGCACGCATTTTGCCATCGCCGATCGATATAAGAGAGAACAAAGCGCGAGCAGATACACGAGCATAATGGGATGATACCATTACTCCCGTTCGGAGAACGAAGGAAGAGATGCAATTTTTTTTTATCCAAACCCATTGCTTGGCGTTCTTTTTACAAACAACAATTTGTTTCGACAAAATTTACATTTTCGTTTGTAAATATTTTCGCGGAAAAATAACCCGGTTTGATCCGGCAAGATTGAACGGTGTTTGCCACAACATAACAACATAATTGCGAGAGTCTGACCTCGGATCTCGGGAGAGTTTGAATCGACACTCAACCACAACCGCGACCTCGCGCTCGTCAGCGGTTCAGCTGTCCTTGGGTTCTAAAAAGCGTGACCGCTCATGAAACAATAAGCCGAGAATAGCGGTAATATAAATCCCACTCATAAAACATTTCACGATTTTCGTACGTAGGCTTTATCTGCATGCCACGCGGGTGATAACTGTTTAGAATCAACAAAAACGAAAATAATACAAAAAATGATTGTATGCACGGAATCGCACAAACTATGCATCAAGTATTTTCGTGCCTTATCAAAATAGTGCGCAGTAAACAACAACGTAGCGGGGTGTTGCAGCGCGAAATATTGGGTGACGGCGTGGCAAGTTTTTGCAGAACATCAATACATCTGCCTTGCATGTACTTTGCTAACGGCAAAGTCGAAACGGAATAAAACGTTGCTTGGCTTGTATCCAAGCCAAAATTTCCCCATCCAGTTGCCATGTAATGTTACATCCCATTGCACATGCCAAACCGTCTCTTGTGCTTTTCTTGTTTAACCAATACAATACCACTAACATCTCCCTGATACTATAACATTAACCGAGAAAGTCAACGAAATGTTGATCAAACGAGTATACTGTTCTGAATTCTCGCTACCTTGACTCGATCAGAACTACAGTTCACGGAATATTCTGCTATGTTTGTCAGCCAATCGTACTGTTGTTTGCAGAAATCAAAGTTTGTGAATAAGAATATGTTTACAAGTATTACGACAAAAAATAATGAACAAACAGGACTGCATAAAGGAAACATTTATCTCCATCCGGCGAACTTCCAATCTTATTTGCAAACTTTTTAATTTCAATAGTTATAGAATAAGACTTCTGAACAGTAATTTTAATATAAATTCCGATGATGAAATAAATTATATATAAAATCAAATGAAAAAAAAAAAAAAAACAAAACAAAAACTGATCTAATTATAAGTTTTAGAGCTGAGTCGAAAATTTCAATTATTACAATGCCATTTTATTCTTGAAATAGTTCTAGAGAACTAATTTGACGCTCTCTATTTGCTCAGCAAAACTTGAACAAAACAACCTGCAACATAACAAACGCAATATAATTTTGATAAACTAAATTGCAAGCGAGACACACATTATTAAAATAGCCGATTAAGAAAGAACATCCAGGGCACGTTGTTTCTGACAAGTCCATTTACATATATTTTAATTCGAAATTATATTCAATGCGAAGCAGTAAATCGCCAAATAATTACGCTTGAGAGCGCATTGTCGGAAAGGGTAGCAGTTCCAAGCTTGTCAAAGGGATGACGAGTGTAGCTCGCGCTTCGTAACGAGGGGACTCAACCGATTCATATCCCCTTCTAGCCTTGGAACGTTTCATTCGACGAAACAATATAATGGATCTCGCAACCAGCATTACTCGACAGTGATGAAGAGAATCAGTACTTTGAGGCCAATTCTAAAAGGAGCGTGTTTCGCTTCAAACTCATTTAGTCGCAACGAATTGTTTGAAATTCACTGTTACAAGACACAATGAGTGCTGATAGTATTACTTCTTTCCGTTCGCTAAACAAAAAAGGACAGGCAAATTTGTTTCGCAACTTTTTAGAGAGCGCAATAGTTTACCGCAGTTGGGCTTTTAATTTGCAGCTTATTATCGTCGCTTCAACACGACTTTGGTGTTTCATAACGTCGTTACGCAGCTAGGCACTAATCTTTGCCGCTCCGTTCAAGCATTTGGCGAATTGCCAGACATGAGGTGAAAACTCGACAACACCATTCCACGTTAATATATTTTAATTTGCTGTTTGGCAACTCAATAAAATTATAGGAGGGTGTTATAGCCAGCCGCGAAAAATTTTTTTTTGCTGCAGCAAAAAAATTGATTCAATCATTTTGCGATAAGCATCGAATGGAATTTGTTCATTATTAATTAATTCTAAAAGTAGCATAATTACATATCAGACTCACGTCAATCAAATTACTTGGCAGCAGGTACCTATCACTGACCATCATCCAGAGGCGATTGTGCTCGGGTTTAATGATCGCACGAGGGTGCCTCGCTTGAGTAAACATCACGTACACCGAAATACGCAGACGTGACTGTAACGCCAATGTCCATTTGAACAGTGAAATAAAAGTTGCGCCTCATATCCTCGATATCATGAGCTCCTCAAAAAAAGTACTGTATCAAAGTTATTGTCACTACTTATCAGTTCGATACAGAATTCGATAAGAAGTGCAAACTTTCTTAACATGCAAAAGAGTATCATGTTTGTATGTTCATTATGTTTGATCGCCAAATGTGACATTTTTTTTGGGGGGGAGGGGGGCTGTTGCGCCTCTGAAATTTAATTGTTCAAAAAAGAAGCCTGTGAAAGTTCCAAATGGTCAACTTGAATTGGGGGATGTTTTTTTTTAATATCTGCGTGCTGGCCAAGTGTCTTACACAATTTTTTTTACCACATTGCAACAGTTGGCCCATTTAAAACTGTTAGAGGTTTTGCTGGCAAGTCTTCCTTTCGCTTTTCATAAATACAAGTTGCTCCACCGTAAAAGCTTTACTCATCATTGTTTTATTGCACAAAGCGAAATCAATCGTTTCTCTCTGATCGTATATACTAACTTACTCTGACGGTAACCGTCCGAAATTTCATGTAAAAAACAACAGAAAGTACAAGTGACAAGATCGAATTTTTCTAACCGAACGTCAATGACCGAATGTCATCAGGGAATCAATGTTCATTATGTGGGATTATTTTAGTTTGATACCCGCGAGAGATCGCTTGGGTGAAAATCTTGTCTGTCGCAAGTTACCGCCTGATATGGAGAACTTTACGAGTTAGAAATCCTCGAGTATCACTGGTAACTCCGCTGAGTTTCGAGTATCTCGAATTTCGAAGAGCTTTTCTATCTGCCCTCTTAGTTCTGTCAAAACGACACTCCTCCATGGCTCAAAACTTTCAGAAACCAGATAAACGCCTAGCTTTTCGTTGCTCGAACGAATTAGGTTCAGCTGTAATAAAATCGACCATCATTAAAAAAAGGCTCAACGTAAGCAAGTAAGTTTCAGATAGTATTCCTGGCGCCTGGGACTTCGGCCAGACGATGAAACGGAGGATGATGTCGGCGGCGTTTATTTGTACAATTGGACGTACTTATGTGTGTGCATGTGAACTAACGTCGAGTCGCAAATACACGAACATCTCAAAGCGGAACCGGAACTCTCCCTTGGGAGCGCCGACGGACTAACGGACTCATTCATTGCCTAGTTTAGCGGCACTTTGGCCTGAATATTCATAGCTGACCCCGTCCCTATCCCTCGGGTAAATATCACTCGAAAAGTTCAGCATGGCATTCGCACCAACTACACGAACAACCGGCACGACCAAGCTCTCGGCACTTCAAACGTTTTTATACTCGATTTCTGATTTATTTCTGCCAAACGATTGTAAATTCTGATTATGGTATACTAAGTATTCGATTTATATTGACGTACTTTATATTGCAAGAACCTAACAAAAAAGAATTTTAAATTTCGAGTTAACTTCGTTCTCTTCTTTGAAAATCTATGAAAAGTTCTACACAATGCAGCTGCGATTAATTGAAGAATTCAAAAAAAAAGATATATCATTACATAAAAGATACAATTGAAATGTGAGAATTCTTATTCACAATAGTTCTTCGTCTGTAAGTTTTATCTCTTTTTTTATTGTTACAAAAATAAAATAATAAATTATTTGACAAATTTTCGTTTGCTTATAAAACCACAAAACAATGACAAATCCGCGGCTTTAATCCGAGGAAGTAAAATCGCGAATATTTGTCGTGGTATTAGACCGGAAATCTCGGCAGGCTTTTGCTTTTATTCAGACTAAAGCCGAACGTCGAAAGATTTGAGAATTCGAACCTTTAAATTTGGATAGCTGGCAATCGAGCTGAATCCTCGCGCGCCGTTCTTTTATCTGAACCATTTCTCAGGTGCGTATGCTCGCACACGTTTCTCCTTTATTCCTGATGCATCATTTAAGATTCACTATTGTAAGTCGTGGTATACACGCAGAGCCAACGTGAATTCAATATCGGAAAACAATTTGTCTCCCTGCTGATTTTTCGTGAGGCTTTTCAAAAGAACAAGAGTTGTGGACTTTTGTCTGTCAAGGACTTTGAATTAACTTGTGGATTAACAAGTGTTTCCTCTTTTGGGAAGTGAATATTTGGGAATTGTCGGCCAAAAACAGTTTAATTTTTTCGCTCATTTCCTCTTTTTTTTCGCGTGGTAACTGAGTATTATAAATTGAACAAATGGTAAGAAAAAATATGAGCGATAAATTTGTAATTCACAATGCCGGGCCTTTTAGAGGACGCACTCTCATAGCGCAAGCACTGAATCATCAAATTGAAGGCGGCGCGCTGGCAACAAACAAGAAAGATGTAGGTGAAATCCATTACTTAGCAAAGTAAACTGCCAGGTCGTTTATACATGCATAAAATGGTTGGCTCAAGTAGCTCGAAAAAAGGAATTGGATTAAGTTTAAAAGCACAACAAAGGGAAAAGTACGTGACGTCGAGTAAACAGAATCTAAAAAAGGAGGAGTAAAATGCGACGAAAATGGGTGGCAAAAAAAGGACAGCTTCCGAAGTGACGGCGCGAAAAGCATGGCTAAAGAGGCGCTGTGTTTAATGCAAAGCAATGCATGGTTATGATTCAGAAGAAAGTTTTGCGCAAATCGGGGCGACGAACAAAAAGCCTTGGAGTTAGACTAAACAGCCATTAAATATCAAGTGCGGCTTAAAGGGATAATAAGATATTTAGTTTACTAACATTTGGGTGGCAGCCAGAGGGCAAGGGGCGCTGGATTCATGCCCAGGCCGAAGGTGCTTCGTGGTTTAAGAGACTTAGGAGCTGGCGGTCACCTTCTGAGTGCATTCTCCTGTTCTGAGGTGTCTGCCAACACTTAGGCTTTCAAGATCATTAATTTAACACGCAAGTTTCGCAAGCCCAAGACCGCCGATGCGCGCCCGATGTTGCCGAGTTATCTGCCGTGATGATACTAAATGGATTCGGATCGATAAATCGCGAGCCAAAGTTTATGTACTTTTTGCGTCGTTGAAAATTTCAACGTCGGCGAAAACTTTCGGCACCAATGAAAAGAAATAAGAGCCAAGTTATTACGGAAGGAGCAAGCGCGAGGGACTAAAATAATGCGCACTGTTAGAAGAGGGAATTAAATTCAAAGGAAACCATTAGAAGGAATTCGGACGTAGGCCCATTTCAGTTGAGCCGAGCTCAAGTGGAAATATCCGCGTTGTATATTGCTCACGATAAATTCATGGCGAATTCTTGACAAGTTTCGCTCGTTAACAACTTAGCGCGAGACAATGAATTCGAAACTTGGGCAAAGATTTGTTAGACGCTGCAGTTTCTGTTGTGCGGAAAATTTATTTGCGCAATATGACATTTGTTGTTCGAAATTTCGTAGATAATGAACTTTGCAATTCAGTTGCCTCGAATTAATATTCCGTCTGGGCGCGACGTGACATTTTTTGTTCGCGACGAGATACGGGGAACCAAATTTTCATTTTTCGCCACACTCTAATTTATGTGATTTCGAGCTGTCATTATGATGTCAATAACCAGAATCATAATATAAAAAGATGGAAAGTGGATTGGATGTGAAATTTCAGCGATGGGCGGAGTTTCAACGACGAGATCGTAGGGTCTAGACGGATAAAACGACCGGACCTCCAAAACGGTTGAGTAGGTAAGCCATTTGCGGGATAATACAAGATTGAAGAAATAAAAATGACGAGTTGCATATGGAAAGGACGAAAATTCGCGAAAAAAGGACGTCCCCGAGCGAAGGGACGAAGTCGCGCAACATCGACGACGTTTACAAAAGAAGCACATCAGATTTTACGAATGTACCACATAAAATGGTTGCACGTCTGAATTCATCCTAGGCTATTCATCTTTTACATCAGTTAGTTCTTTCGATTTTTTGAATACAAATTGTGATTTAATATAATTCCTCAATGTTAATCCAAATAACATCGACCCAACAGGAAAAATTTCTATTCGATCGGTATAAATGCATTTTTTTTGCATTTTTTGATGTAAAGGATGAATGCTTTTTTGACGGATTTGCGGAGAAGCGCGCGAGTTAAGTTGTTCATCAAAGTCAACATAACTCGTGCAAGAGTGAAACCTTGTGGGAATCGAAAGTGATAAAGTGACTTTGACTCCACACTGCAAATAGGTCGATCGCTAGTTTACAGGCTGTCTGTCAGTTTCACGTATAATGATACGTGTGCAATGATGTTCGCGGAAAGAAAGAATTGATGAGTAAAAATGTCTTACGCTAGAGGGCCAGTACACCAGACTTTCCTCATCTCCATTAATTCTGGTCTTAGAAAGGAAGTGAAACAATAGACCATGCTGGATTCTATCGTAAGATATCAGCGTCCGATCTTTTAGTATGTTAAGCCTGCAAATTCACCGGATTCCTTTTATATCCGTGCTATTTCAACCAGAAATGAAGGAATTGCAGAAAGCCGACGAGATAGATCCGAACCGCTCAAATGACGGAAATCGACCACAGAACGAGGAAACTATTTCGTTCGATTTTTTGGATACTGAATTTAAGATTCATATAAAGAGTAATTCCGTTGAATGTCACTATCTATTCATCGTCACTGAATAACAATTAAGAATCATTCAAGTAATGAATTTTAAATGGAGAATGGAATAAGTTGAATTAATGGAAATATTGAAAAATATTTTGTGTTAATATTAATTTTATTATAACAGCATTTGTTGAATGATATGATTGAATGTATATTCTTTATCTTTGAATGCTAATTTTGTTTAGTCAATTGCTAAAATTAAATTATTTTGCTTACTTGAGATGCTCAGCTTCAAGAAAGTTGAATCTTACTTTTATAGAACGAAGAAGTTACTGAAAGGGTTAATCATTTGGATTTTGAGAAAAACATGCAAATGAGATGTACAAGTTGTGATTGCTGTCGTTCATTCATTACGACACGATTCCTATTATGCAGGCCATTTCATTTGCATTTTTTCCCACCGATCGTAATGGTTCTTTTAAGTTTTGCAACACTCCACAATGCAAACTACTACTCCGAATCACTTTGTGCCGTCAATTTTTTAGAGCTTCAATCTGTCACGCGCAGCGCACGGAGATAACACAAGTTTGCTCGCCAGGCTAAATGAAACGTGTCTAAAGCGCGATAAAACTGATTAACAGACTCAGTTTGAATTTGAGTTGGATCGCTGCGTAATGCAAGTTATTCGCGCAAAATTTTGTCAAAGTATAATCGGTTAGGCAAACTGAAAGAGAAAATTTCGTCACATGACTCTTTTCAGTGTTTTCAAAGAGTAATCCCGCTAAATATGCAGCTTGTATAAAAAATTCGCAAAACAAAATCGTTAAACTAGATTTTTGCTGATTGCGAATCGAACTGCTGATGCAGTTCAGATCAGAAGCATCATCGAATGAAAACTTGCAAACAATTTGAGACTGTTTCTAGGCGCACTCTTTGCCACTTCGTAGGACTAGACTGGAAATTTGAGCTGACTGGGAAGTTTTTAACTCAGTTTGGCGGTTGCCAATTTCTCTTCGAGTTAGATCCAGGTTGATTCCTTTCATGTCAGTTCTTGCAAGACCGAGCCTTTCGACGCCAACCACACGAGAATCCTAGAGCCACGCGGGATAAACCGAAAATGAGCAATCGACGGAACACCGAGTCAAGTGGCTGCCTCATTCAACTTCCAGCCATTAGTTTGCCTTCGCGAATGCACTTTCCCCGAACCCGATAACATGTGGGATCACATTATCACACTTCGCCACTATTTTGATCAAAAATTTTAATTAAATAGTATTCTATTTGCAAATACAATCAAATTCGTTTTTTGCTTGCTTTTGAACTTTTTTGTGCAATAATTATTCTACTCAAAGATGATTCGTTTTATTCGTGTAAAAGATCAATGTCAATGAGAGAACAACTGATTATTGATATTGAAATTACAAATTCATCTTCGTACGTCGATAATTAATTACTACAGTACTGGAACGAAGATCGCGCAGACTGTCTTCCAATTTTCCATCGTTTATCAGGGGTGCAAAAAAGAATTAAACGTAAGGGAAGAAAAGAAAGGAAAAGGTATATTTTTAAAGAGCGAGAAAGGGGCGCTGTTTCAAGTTGGGGCAACGAAAAGATGGAAATAATTAAAAGCAATGAACGTTTGCCGAACGCTATTAGCCACTTTTGTAGGGCGCATAGAAGAGGGCTGGAGAATAAAAGTACGAGCCGAGTGCGGTAGCGTGCGAGCGACATAAACATTTTAAAGAGTATTTCTCTCATTTACCGCCGAATCTCGGTGAAAAAAATTTCGCGACTGGTGCAAAGCGCGCTCTTTATATCGTTTTGTTGGCGCCGTTTCATCTTTATCCCTCTTCTTTTGTACTGTGCGGAAACCCGTTTTTTGAGACTGATGTTTTTAGTACCGCTTCGTAATTAAACTCGTGTTCTGCTGTTTCGCCATCCGTCCATTCCTTCCGTTTTACAGGTACAAAAAAAATGCATACGAAAAGAAAGAAACATTCACATATTCGTTAACGAAACCCGCAGCAGTGATAACATTTTCCACTGTCGTGAGTTAACTTGGCTATGAGGATTCTTGATTTAATAGGAAAAACTATGCATATACTTTTGTACGCCTACAGTAGAGCGGTCGATTTTTTTGTTTCTATGTGTGATTGTTGCTCGGACGTTGAATTCATCAAAATTTAACAATGCTGTGTAAACATTTATAAAACTTGACATGGAGAAAAACAATTTTAGCAAATATAATTAATCAATTAAAATTTATTGAAATGTACAGTATGTAAGGGACAAATGTAAAGTTCATACTAAAATTATAGAAAATCACAGCACATTTTATTTAACAACAAGCAACAATATTTAATGAACTTTTTCCCTATTCCATTATACTGTACAGTAACTTTTATTAGTAAATTTTATAAAATTTGTTGGAATTTTTTTCTCCATGCACAAATTGGACATTTTGATTGAAATACAATGACTGGTAAACATAAATTCAACATAAACTTTATTGAATCCTGAGATTCGAACTTTGTTTTCGATGCTCGGCATAATTAGAATATTCTCAACTCGAATCATTCTGGTTGAGCGTTCATTCGAGTTATGCAACCTGAAAAGCTGATATTTTGAGGTTCACGGATTTGATTTAAATCTGGCCCGGACAATGCTGAGCGGTTAACGATTTTAAAACCCCACGCAGCTTTGCGTATGATAAACGAAAGTTCGTCGGATCCGATTAATTTGTACAGCTGGTCGGTACAAATGTGCAGCGATGAAATGATGCCATGTGAATATCACAGGTCCGATTGTGAAATTGCAAAATGTTTCCAAGGTATTATCGAATGTATTTCACTACGAATGGATACAAAAACGTATCTCCCGTTTATTTGTGTTTAATCTTCTTGTTTACATGGGGAAAGTAATGTCTATTTATTTAAATTCTGAACTTATAGAATGAACTTTCATGATAATGTTTACGGTCTGATGGTTTGGCAAAAATTACATATGAAAAATTGTAAAAAATCAACGTTTGCCCAGGCAGTATCAGCCAAAGTTTAGCCCGACTTTGCAATCTTTACAACTAAGAGTGAACGTCTGCAAATGACGACAATTGACTGGTATAAACCAACATCAAATCGGATGTGTATACAAAATTGGATCAATGTTGGCAAGTTAACGTTGGCAGCTACTGTTGAGCCAACATGGAATCAACGTTGGTAGACTGCGTATGAAGTTAACGTTGAGTCAACGGTGGATCGCTTTTTTTGTTAATGTTTGCTCAATGTTGTTTTCCAATGTCGACAAACAATGTAATGCTAACGACATATAGTTTCGATTCCAACATAACGATAAAAACACATTATATTATAATTCAATGAAATACCAATAAATTGTTAATTAATATGAATAATGTTTCATGTATTATTCAATAAAGGCAACAACGAGCGCGTAATGCCAACAGTGACAGATAACATAGGAACAACTTTAGCACACAACGTTTGTGAGGTGTCCCTGCTTGGGTGATATTCTAC
Organism: Trissolcus brochymenae; assembly: GCA_030523145.1. Taxonomy (NCBI): domain Eukaryota; kingdom Metazoa; phylum Arthropoda; class Insecta; order Hymenoptera; family Scelionidae; genus Trissolcus; species Trissolcus brochymenae. Next base: position 60,797 of record JAQQRF010000279.1, on the reverse strand, counting down.
TGAGGTATACAAATTTAGCCTAAATTCACGTTGAAATCAATTAGGGCACATTTTTTTAGCGATTTTCTTTTTTTGATTATGATACAGATTCTTTGTTTGAAGTTAAAAGGTCATAGTGCAATGCAATTAATCTTAGCGTTCGGTATATGCTCTGACCTCTCAACTTGGGTTTCGGTAATTCCGGATGGTAGCGAAACACCGGAGGATGTGCTAAGAGAATTATGTACCTAGAGGACGTCCGGCGCTGGTAGCTCATCTCCCGCAAACGAAGCGAGCTGCTACCCTCGTTATTATGTAACGGGAGGCTCGTTATAACGACGGAGACAAATTCTAAAGCTCCCGTATCTCGGCCATTACCGTGCAAAATCGGCGCTTCACTTTGATAGTGTCACGCACGAACCGTACCGTTCACGTGTCTTTAGTTGTAACAGAGATTCTGAATAATGATCGAGCACTGCGTTTTGAATGACTCGGCTATCCACGATTGTTACTTCTAATTGTAACCTAATGTTATACTGTTTCTTTGATACCCACTCCGTTTCTGATATGATATGATGAATTTTCGCACACGAACGAAATTTCATAAATGAAATATAAAATTTTATATCTCGCGTATATGTCACTTATATTTTAAACATAAAGCGACAATATCTTCTATAAAATTTATATAAGTGCAACATAAAAAAATATATATTAACTATAAAAAAAATATAACATCTACATATATTGTGATTTATATTTTCGTCCCTGTGGACTCGCATACACCAGAATAACGTGTTTCTCATTAAAATATTCATTTTAATGTTTCCACAAAGTGTATTTTCCGTTTTACTAAACCAAATGAATTTCATGTGTACGATTTGGTTAATACATCTTGTTTGAATTTATATGTAAATTATCAACCTAAAGAATCGAGTGTGTCAATTAGTTTTAGAACTTTGTGAAAATGTTTGTTTGTAAGCCGACGAGATACAACAAAAAAAAGTCGACTGTGACACGCGACTGAACGGAAGAAATTAGAAGAAGCATTGAAGCGAGTTGAATCTTTGCGCTTGAAAAGTCGCGTCATACAAAAAGTGGGGTACAAATTCATAGCTGGAGGAGTTCATTAGGTTGGCCATCGTAAACAAATCGTGGGCTAAAAAGAGGTCTCGTATCACTTAAGTGCCAAAACTTTAGACAGAAGTAGATAAATTTTCCTTTCTCGCAGTATTTTGATAGCGAAAAAGTCTTGAATGAAAGTAGCTGTAAGAAAAATTGGTGAATGAATTATGTTGTCAGAATCGACGGGCAAAAAAATCTTTTAATCTGGTGAGAAACCGCTGATCTGCTGATGTTGTATAAATGACTTAAAAATTGAAAGAACTCGCGCGACTGTGTTGTACATTATCGATTCTACTTTGTTGGGCGCACAGACTGCCGCAAAAACGAAAACCGGAAAAACTGTTAGCTCGTCGTCGTTGGCAATTTAATATTGAATGATGCGAGGCATCCATAGTGATTTTTTTTTCCTTGTCCCGGAAACAACTTGTGAGTCCGACATGAAAACGAAAACGACATTTCTCTACTATTCGAAATTAGGTTTTTGTCTACACTCCCCGTTTGGTCGTGAAAATGTTCACATCCATTCTTTGGAAAACAGGAAAAATCGTGTAATAATATTGTTCGTGTAGGATGCACACATGTAAATAATGGAAAGCTCGTGCGCAATCATTCATATGCATGAAGATCGAAAAAATGTATCAGCGAAAAATATAGATGTTACAGATGTAGTTGTTGGCCAAACAGAAACAAAAACCGTCGCGTTGAATTTCGTTCTCGCTATGTCGAATTTGTCCCGCTGATGCATTTATTTCCTTTTATTTGCACGCAGTCGACGCTGTTATCTGTTTCTGATCACGCAACAAGATAATTTAGTTGCAATGATCAGATTTCATTTCACTCTGTCGAAAATTAATACTCTTTTTCCTCCCGCAAGTCACGTTTGCATGTTTCCCAAAAGTACTGCGCCACTCAATCGAAATCGCATGAATAATCATGTTACCATACACACGAGTGAAAGAATACGTCCTGAACGAACAAACAAAGGAATTCGGTGACCAATATGAGAAAGCATAATTTGTGGGAGAATAATAAAGGGCCTGGGTGCGGTGGTGGTTGTTTGACCATTTCCGAAATGCGGTTCGATTTTGAAGCGCTAGTCTGACGTAGGTCGTTGGCGAGATCAATGCGCAGAGTGCGTGCACGTGACAGTACTGGCAGTGAGTCAATTCACACGCAGTATAGTAATTAAACTGCGGTTTAATGTGACCGTAGCACCTGGCGCTTGGCGAATAGCCAAGTTATGTTCGGCGTCTGTTGACAATGTTCGTGCAGACTTTGCACACTTATACGACAGAAAGGCTCGCGAGGGCGAGAGAGTCAACGGCCTCTCACGGTGACGTATCAATTTGAGCCGCAGCGCTGCAGCGATTTATGAGACAACAGCATACCATTTGCGAGTGATTACGCCACGAATCCGACGTATCAGGCAAATAGGAATATCGAAGCAGTGTTTAAACTGCGGCTCAGCGCGTCAGGTCGTGCTACGAGGATTTGTGGTGCGAGCGACAATTGATTTACACGCAGGTAAATGGTGCATCGCACGCCAACCGGACCCTCTTCGTCCCCGACGCCCGGAATCCCATCACTTGCAGTCCGTCCACAAGCGTAATTGTTCCGTTTGGATCTGCCCTTCATGAAAATTACGCGTCCTTTCCCATCAAGGCCCACGTGTTCGAGTACTTCCTTATTCAATAACAATTAATAAATCTAAGTCTAGTGACTATCTAAACAATTTTATGTACTATATACTTTCTCTACTCTTGAATCATCCCATTAATCAGTCATACATATTTTACACAGTTTTTGTACAGTTAAATTAATAAAAGAATAACGTGTGTGTCAGACATACAATTTTCATTAGGTCAAACCACTGAGATTGCAGGAAAATCCTTTTTATCCTCATACGAAAACATTATTTTACAGTAAAGCAATTGGAGATTTAATTGATTATTGAAAAATTCACAAGAGGTGGATTTGATGTTTTATTCTACGAAATACCGAAATCAATTTGGCCAAGTAATGTTACCACAAAATATGCATCAAATTCATCAGAACTTAATGTATATTATTCAGTGCTTTTAAAGAGAACAACTTTTTTTTAGAAATCACCTCAAAAAATGTTACGCATCAATTTTTGCAAAAAAAAAAAAAAAAAATTCGAATCTATTTTCTCGTCATATTCGAACTGCGTGACGCTTTTTCGAGTCGATATATTCAAAAAATACGGATTTAACCTTTCAAACTGAATGAAAAACGAACTTGAGTATATTCCTACCAAAAAATATGACCGTTTGAAAACTTTTAAAAGAAATGCATTTTTTCTCTCGAGTATTCATTTGTAGGTACAACGTTTGGAAAAATGATTTTATGAAAAACTGAAAACTTGGTAAATGTTCGAATTTCAAATGTTATAGAGAAGAAATCAAAACTTCAGGGAAAAACATAAAAGTCAAAGACAAAGCTTTACAAATTAAATTGAGCGAATTCTCTAAATTTTACAGGTACACGTAACTCAAATAAGAAAAAAATGTTATCGGAACGAGAGCTAGATTGTAAATCAAAAAATGAGTTCTTTGATGTTTTTAAATAGAATTATAAGTAAATAAATAAATTACTGCAATTACCTCAATTTTAAAAATGATATTGCTTCAATCTCTAAAATTGACAAAAAAACGGTTTAACTGATTTTTAATATAAAAAATAAAAACAACATAATTTATTTCTACAGAGGTTTGAACTCGGAGCTTTGCTGTTTGTTAGAACTGCACAAAAAGTACTTTTTCATGGAAAAGCTTTTGAAAAAAAACCCGCTCAATAATGGCGCCGGCGCCATATTTTTCTTGACACAAAAGCGGAATTAATTTGTGGAGTAGCGACGTTATTTGAGTTGTTACAATAAGCCGCTTTGGCCAGGATCTTTGAACTCGCGTCGCAATTACATAATGGTGTTTTCAATTTTCGTCTTTTCACATTAACTCGCTGAAACAAGTTTTGCACAGTAAGTTGTATTAGCTTGGAAGTTACAAAAGGGATTTCCTTCGGCGACTCGGCCGTTTCGCGAAATCTTTCGCTGAGCACAGTTGAGGGTGTCAGGCTGTGTGAGAGTTTGTGCGGTTGCATCACTGGCGGACTCTCTGAATTTCGTGGACTGCCAGCTGAAGCAGCTTTGTAACAACACGCTAGTTAATAGTAACACTCGGCGCCAAGTTGGCTTGAGAGGCCCGCGAGTCCTGCTCTTGCTGTTATCTCAGTTGCGTATGCACCAGAAGTGCTACTTACTTTGAAAAGTTTCCAGAATTGTAAGAGCGCTTCCCAACTTGAAATTAACCGCACCATGCGCCATTAGTGACGTATGCTCAGTTTGAACATTAATAGATGAGTAGTATAGTTGTCTTTATCTTTGTGACCTATGAAATTATGAAATTGTGACTTAACTTTTTTTTTCACTTTTGATGATTTTTCGTGCAATTTAAAATTTGTTTGAACACAATTTTGTCAAATTAAAACTAACATACTAACTGCATTTTTTAGTGTTTCTGATTACGGACGATGTTGATAAACGTTTACTCTGGTTTTATATTCGGAATCGTATAACAAAACTTTTGTTTCAGATGGGATTAAGTCTGCTCTCCACATTTCGTATATCGCAGAATTTTAAAAGTATACAACAATTTCCAAATGTATGCCAACAAACTTACAGTTCTCTTGTTCAAAATCTTCCGCGTTTCATGTATCTATACATATCTTGAGAAATAATTTCTAAATGATCAAGTTTGACCGAATTATTTATTTTATTTCAAAAGTTGTAAATTTGAAACTTGCCTATTTGCTATAGTTTATAGTGTGAAAAGTTTGATAAGAAACAAAGAAAAAAGTACGAGTGTGATTGTTTGAAAATGCAAAACTGCAGTTTCATTATAAGAGAAGCTTTAAGTCCCGTTTCTATTTTGGTGGGCGAATTTGCTGTATTTCTCGTCAAAGTTTCTGTTAGGACTGTTGTCTTGTGTACAATGATGGTTTCAGTTTGCTCCTTGACTCACTTCGTTGAGCTTTCGGGTGCCGCAAGAAGTAGCAATAAACGTCAGGGCTCCTCGGTAATTAAAACTAAAGATCCACGGCAAGACCGGTGAAAGCGAAAAACGACAGCCAACGTGTCAGAGCTTAGGGATGGGGTGAAAGAGAACTTACGTTGGTATTTTCTGAATGAATTAGTCGCCTAATACAGAATTCACGGTATCAACATAAATATTCCGTGGTTTCGGTAATTTCCTCCTTTGTAGGTAGATTGATCTTTGAAAATGAGATTAAAAATTCTTCTTGTTTTTTTTTTTTTTTTTTGACAAAAAAAGGTATAAAAACTGCGACAATTTTTTGCAAGTCGGCGCGGAAATGCCGACAATTTAGATTCAGATCGCGCGAGAAGGTTTTGTTGTGCAAGATTAATTTAGGAAATTCGTGCGAAAGCTGTTGCATTATGTGAGCTCGTTGAACGTCTCAGTTATAAGTAAATTCGGAACGAATCGATTCATGTATGCATATTATGAGTTGGTGAATTTTGCGAAATACTTGTCACATCCGAAATCGGTCAACACGTACGCAACACTTGGTGAAAGAACACGACTTGATCAGACTTCGCAAGGCACATTTGCATGTGAAAACCAGTGGGTCTTGAGACGTGGCTTTTACGAGAAGTGAGCGTACATACAGTAAGGTTGCGGCTGTTCGCAGCGTTCTTACTGCGTCCATCTTAAATATTCAGTGGCATCGTCACATTCTCCACTCAGCATGCAGATTAGCGACGGCGACTCAAGCGTTCACAAGCTCGGCTTGATTTTGTATCCAGTCTTGCGCATACATTTGCACGTACGTTATTGGATTGCCTGCAACAACGTTGTCATTCCGCAATTGTCTCGCACTTTCATCTCACCTTTACACGACAATGTTTTTATTATCACTATACCCTTATCACTTTTTCTATTAATATTCTTCAAGCTCCTTTTTCCTGCAATATATTACAATAACTGTTGATTTTTTTGTTTATACCTCTGTACCTCTGTTACTATTCTTGCGTATAGTGTAAAGTATGCTTACACATCATAGTGACACAAAACTTATAAGAGGGTGTATTCTTAAGTTGATGAACTTATGCGAGAATCTTTCAACACTTGTCTCGTCCGTGCTACAATTTTACCTCTCACGTAGAATCACCAACTTCTCCCACTAGTTAAGTTCTATATTATCAATTTTATGACAACGATTTCAACATTCGTAACATTCAAAACAATAGAATTATATTTTCCGCGCCAAAAAACGCAATTTTAGTAAAACAAACGTAGCTACGAATCTACCCTATAATACTCGCACTGCAAAAATGATCTTCGCGTACTATATCACGGAAGTATCTTTTGCGGTTTGTTTGAGGAGTTATTCTCATAGGCAAAAGAAGAAAAGGCGCCGTCGGTAGGTCTGTGGGTCGCGAAACAACGAGTCACGTAGAATTTGCACTTGCTTGTCATTGCCATCTCCCTACGAATTTCCTCTGTGGAAGCAAAGACGCACCGAAGCGCACGAAACGAAACAACGGGTATAGGAGTGGAATCCCTTCGATTGCTAAATGCTATCCATTCGGCACCCTCGAAAACGGTTCATTCAGAAAATGAGTGCTAGAATGAAAGAAATTGCAGCAAAGCAAATACTTATGTCTGATGAATATTTACTGACATTGAACAAATCGTTCAAACCGATTACTTATGTATTGGCGAAACGACTTTCAGTTGTGATTTGATGCCATTGTCAAGGCTTAGTATGTTATTTTGAATATTGAGTTCAATTATTCTTATATTTTTTATTGTTATGCTTATGCTTATGCTCTAGAAATGACATGTTATTTCAGTTCCTTTTTGCATTCACTGTTTGAAAACAGTTTTGCTTCAATATTGTCAATAATATTCTGTCAACAATGGAGAGCAAATTACAATTTTCATATAAGATAAGACTATCTACATAATATTTCTTAAGAAAATACCAGAAAATACAATTCAATCATGAAAAATTGTAAGGCTCACATTAAACTTTACTATTCGGTTAATAATGTTTATAGAAAGTGCATAAAAAAATACACCTCAGTTATGAAAATTTGATAGGTTCACAACACATTTTACTGTTTGGCTAACAACTTTCATACAAGTGCGCGCATGATTGTGCCATGTTGGAAAAGTACTGGTGGGCAATGGACCAGGGTTCGAGACTCGACAAACTCTCTTTTTCAGTTTCTCGAAATTAAAAAACCGAGTGGACTGTCATCATCGATTCATAAAATTCATAAAATAAAAACTGAATTTTTAAATACTATGATATTTCGAAATGTTCTAATCAAAATTCGATAACAAATTGAAATTTTATAAAATTATGCCTAACGTTAATTTTAAAAGCTGGAATAGTAATTTTTCAGGTATGAAAGTCCTGTCACAAGATTCCTCGGTATCATAGTAAAAACTACTACTTCATTTCTTTCCATGAAGAAAGTGATACGTGAAATAAAATTTTGACCAACAAGCTTTGTTGTGAAACCAGTAAAGTCTGGTTTTTCAGATTTTTTACCCAATATTTGTGAGCAAAGCTTGTTTTCAATCTAGGCTTCAACTTACATTGCAACTCCACATGCAGTGCAACGTTCAAAAGCTCAACTAAAATATTCAGGCAAAAGCAGAGACAAACAGTTTTTTAACTATCAGTTTGCCTCATGATTCGTACTCTTCCTTTCTTTTGGTCCGCACGCATGCTGATACCTCGCTAGCTCTTATTTTTATTTCAACACCAGAAATAAATATTCGGCGAGTGTGAAAAGTTAAATAGCTCCATTTTAGGCTTAAGATAAGCAAAGTAAAACAGATGTGTGTACTGATAATCTTGAAATTAAACCGTCAATCTAACAGTCGAAATTTAGAAACAAAGTAAACGGTTTAAAGTGTTACAACACTACCATTTTTAAATCAAGGGTTTTTTTTCAATTTTGATCAGTTTTATTAATTATTTGTGACTCTAATCTATTATGCATGTGTTGAAAACCAAAATTATTTTTAACTGAAATTACAACAAAATCTTTTAATACGCATGTGTACAGAAATTTATTGTGCGACACCAATGCTAAGGAAATAAGAATAATACTTATAATAATAATAGATGAAAGATGAATTAGAAATCTAATGGTTACTGAACACCGAAAACTAAGTTTGAGATGTTTTTTGATGTAGTTTCCAAAGTCTCGGTGATTCTGCTCTGTTTAAGTTTTGTTATAAATTATTAAAAATATGTTTATAAGGTATATTTTCGAAGTATATATCTTATACAAATACTCTTTAATTTGTTTAAAAATTAATCATTGAAATATCTTTATAGTAATCTTAAATCAACTATATTACTAAAATTATCTGAAAAGTTATAATAAAAGTGTTACGCGATTGTAATCAGTCACCCTGGATTTTATGATAACTATTTATGAGACACGTAATTAATAAAAAGTCAAATTCAAGTAGGTTAAATATGTAATAAACGCGTTCTTGCGCTGATCATCATCGGTGTTTCTATTCAGGAGTACACATCGATTACAACACGAAGAACAGGCAGTTACTCACTTTTACGTTTTTTCGGTAAATAGGTGGCGGGGCAAATTAATGGCAAGCAGACCTATACCTTATAAAAGCAATTTAGAAACTAACAAAAATATGTAACAAGCAGGAACCTTGGACGACAAATGAATTCTGGGCTAGCAAATGTGGTCGGTATAATAAATTCAGAGATAAAAACTAGAGTTGTTAGATTTTGGACTACTTTTGAGCTACTAAAGGCTAATTTGAGCGGAAAATAACCCTATCTGGCGACCCTGATAAAAGCCATTTTTTGTTAGTACGATATAACAATAAAAATTAAAATTAAAACATGATGACATATACTGGTCTGAGAAAGTTCAACTTGGTAACTCGAGATATCGGTTAATAAAATGGTTTATACATATCTGGTAAACAATTTTCTGTTTTTATCTACTATTTCAGGCGAACCAATAATCAAATTTAAAGAAATAATTGTTTGTGTGATGAATAATTCGTTAACAATCATTTCGTGAAATATACTAAGGGTGGACAAATTTCCTTTTGAACCCCTTTAAGAAATATCAATATATATATATATATGTTGTGTGAATTCGAAATGAAAATGTATAATTTTTACAATAAAATGTTATATATCCATACTTGACCATTGTACTCAATTTTTGTGAATAACAGTTTTTTATTTGTTGTTTTTGTGTTAATAAATGATATTCTATGATATTGAAATGCTACAAAAAAATGCACTTTGCATTGGTACATTACGCTTGCCGTTACGCAAATTTTTCACGTTTCCTGGTATCTATTTTGCCGTTCAAATAGATACAAATTCTCGTCCGGGCTCATATCGGATTCATTTTTAAAATGCAAATTTTTATTAAATATCTTTCAGCTTGGAACCGCACTAACTCCGATGATGCTCGGATAATAACGAGACAAAAGATGGTTCGCATGGAATAACGTTTTTTGAGATAATACAGCCATACTTTAAGATGCGGAAATAGTTAGTTAGTCGTAATAATAAATTAAAAATTATTATTAAATGGTTGAAATAAAAATTAATTCACTATGAATCAAACTGCTGAATCTGAATTGAAACAGCGCTGTGTAACGCGCATGTGTATAATGATCGCGTCCGATACATAATTCATTTAGTACTAGCATTCGAGAAAAAACAATTTGAAACCAAACAAAAATTACCATCGTTGTGACTGGGTGCACTTTAGTAGAAGTAGTTCGATTCGTATAATATTAATATAAATTATTGTTTATGTTTTTAACAATAAAATTTAAAATTTCGGTTACATTATTGCTGCTGTATTCTGTTTCACACTTTTGTATTGCAGAAAAGAGGTGTACAATGCATCATCATGTTGCCTTATTTCATCATAGTAGAATCGTGAGTCTACATAGAATTAAATTGAATCTATCCCAACTTGTTTAGAATGCTTTGTCGAACCAAATCTAGAAACACTATGAAGTCAACGAATTTTACATGTACCTAATAATTAACTTCAAAACCAATCAAATTAATTGACTTGATCGATAATAGGCAAGGTTTGAGTTATGACGACCCACGTTTAAACTAAAACTTTACATAACTATGAAAATCGCAACTATGATTTCATAGTTAAGAGGGAAGGCTAGTTCAGTTTTTAATGCATTTCGACAACCAGAACAGGCTGAACTTAGTATCAAGTTGCGTTGTGGGATGCAAAATGCATCTCAGATTTGCCTGTCTCGTTTAACCATTCATTAGTGAGAATTTAGTTACGTTAGCAAGAGATTTATAGAAATAATCTATATAATCTATCTAATAATCTCCCTAATATTTCAGTCCATCTCCACAGATTTGTTAATTGGACTTTACAATCAGTAGGGGCCACATCTCTGATAGATGCTGTCAGTTGTGTTACTATTATCAAGAACATACAAGAGAACACCTTTCTGAGCAAATAGCAATTCCAGGGATAGTTTCAGGTTCAACAACAATAGATCTTTAAGTTGTAGGCAAAAAGCATTTTCCACGGAACAAAAATAAAAGGTGACTATCCCAATGATTACAAGAAATCTACTGGCTCGAGATAATGCTATAATAGCGGAGAAAGGACAAAATTTAAAGTCTCAATGCCCTAGGAAAGAGCCAATAAAAAAAACTTCTGTCAACTTGTGCCAATAGAAGTGTCACCATACTTTATACTAGTGAGTTCTAGTTCGTTAGAAAAGACTGAATTAACTCTAGATGAGGTATAAATTAATCACATCGGTAAAGGTGTTGATGTGTCCATTTGCCATCAGTCATATACTTAGACCATTTACATTTCTTCCAAGAACGTCCAATCATGTATTCGAAAGAAACTCTGTTCAATAGAATGACATTAAAATAAAAGTCTCTTAAACAATTTAGTATTGAAATTAGGATAAGTTTGATTCCGTAAATTGGATCTCAATCAATCACAGGAACTTGGAGGACGTTACTATCAAAGATTTGTATCCCTTGCTGAATGTTGGTAATCTTCTAAACCGAATTTCTGGAAAGTATATGGTATGACATCCATTGCTTGTGGATGCCAGAAGCAATGTTATTGATAATTAATTAATCAAATCATCCTTCCATCAATGCTTTCAGTTTCACAAATTTGATAAAAAAAAGGACAAGTAACTTCTTGAATGTTTATATTGAATAGCAAAGCGGGCAGCGATTGATGAATGTTAACAAATTGATTTAGATATCTTATGCGTGACGAAGAGAACATAAGACAATCAGAGATGATGTGACGCACATTGTATAGCTCGTCATGATTACAATATGAGCACAAAGTGTCGATATCGAATAACAATTTTTCGTTTTTAAAATATAAATTTTCATTACTCTTTTTATATAGACGCAGTTGTGCTATCAGTTTTATTTTCTTTATAAAAAAATAAGATTCAAATCCCAATTATGATAGTAAAAATCAACTATAAAAATGATAAAATTAGAATCCTTATTATTGGTATAATCAGTAAAATTTCTAATGTTCAATTCATTAAAATTACATATTTTTTCTAAAACAGACAGACTCTACAGATTTTTTATAAAATCGTTGTTACTGATAGGACCAGTACAATTTTCACTATTCGCAAAAATATAATTCTACCAATTCAAATAGTAACTATGTACTGCTTGCTGTGGTTGATTTTTCACTAATTGAAATAGTGACTATTCACTAGTTCAGATTGAGAGGGTACAGAATAATAAGTTCAAATATATAATTTGATTGTTCATTTCCCGTACTTTCACACCACACGTCTCTCAACAATTCTGTATTGAACCTAATATAGATCATATTACATGTTCTAAAAGATCATTATTTGTCTGTTAACATGTTTATTCCTATTCAAATTTTGGAGATGATAAAACCTGAGCAGTCAAAAAATTCTTGTCACGTCTAATCTCAAAATTGACTTGAAACTCATGCTTTCTTTTCATTTAATTTTTTACAGAATAAATGTTATGTGACACTCATCAGGTGCTTGCATTGGCTACATTCATCGATCATTGATCCTGTTGCATGTTTAATAGTTGGGAAGCCTGCAATGATGATATTGTACTAGTTTGTACAACTTTTATTTTTAATTGCAATATTGCATTGAGTTTGGACTACCTGGTATGAGTGAATGCTTCACTAGTAACACATCCTTGAATCGAATCGTTAGATATTGAAGCCATGGCAAACCATATCACACGCCGTGTCCTGACCCAATTGATGTACCACTTTCAAGTGTCAAAGGTGTCGTAGGTTCCAAAGAAGATGGAGCGCCGCAATCCAGTTGATGGCTCTCTTCCCCGTTCAGCCTAACTATCTGTAATGGCTCATAAGTAGTTCCTTAGCTTGAGGATCTGGTGATCCTCTTGGTTATATCACCATGCAAAAACTGACCGCCTTTTTATTTAACAGGATTTTAAAATCAGAACTCCACCTACCATCCAAACTAATATCGAATTAAACTAATAGAAACATCTGTTTCTGTCATTGAACAGCAAAACAGCAAAGCTCAAATAGACTCTTTCAGTTCAAAAAATCTCATTTCAACCTTTTAATAATAAATAACAGTAAGAAACAACTGAAAGTACCTACACTAAGGCACTGTCTCACCAAACACTACCTGTACAAAATAGGTAAGTCAAAATCCAGCATGTGTACCTGTGCCAAACAGAGCGAATGCACACAATCCACATACTACATGCCCAAGAATCGCCCAACTCAGGAAATAATAACTTTTGGCTTATGGAATATAGCTTTGATTGTAGAGAACTACGATACATGAAATGAATTTGATTCGTGCGAAAATACACGCATAAAAGTGACCAACAGATATATGCCTGAGTTCTGTAAGGCTCAGTTCAAAAATATTTTGACCTCTGTGATGAAAGACAGCGTCATATGATTTTTCTTGGACTTAAAAGAATGAAAAATGTTATTTTATTTTATTCATTTGTTAATGTATCTTTGATGAATTATATTATAATGAAGATTATTCTAAAATAGACAGTCAGAGTTTAATTTCTCATATCCTGGCATTGCAACAAGTCAACGTGTAGTAATTTATTTATGTGATTCGCACATACAATTGCAAATGTAATAAAATTAACGATAATGTGCATCAGTATCAAGATGAATAAAACTTCACTGCAATTTTCTTGAAATCTTATTTTAATACATTCTTTGTTTTTAAAATGCTAGTGGAAGCTTTATTTTATTTTTATCAAATTATTCAAAGAGCTGTTTCTTTTTTTTAATTCAGAATTCAATTTTCTACGAAAATTAAGAACGGATTTGTATAAAACAGTTTCTTGCAACGTTATCAAGAACAAAGTGAGAAAACTCGATTTTTTCAAATTTTTTCGTCTGTTTGCTCTTGTTTGTTAATAAATTGAGAAAACATTGTTGTTTTCGGTTACTTATTTGGAGTATCTCTGAGCTACAAATTCAGTAATCCTTTCAGTTAAGAACAAAAGAATGTAAAAAAAACTAGAATTCATTGATATTTAAGCTCCCACTATCATATTGAATAGCGGTTTTTTATTATCTTTTTATTATCTTTTTATTATCTTTTTATTATCTTTTTATTAATAAATTATAAACAATAGATTTTTTTTAATTTTTCGACGCACATCAATAAAACGGAGGTTAAACTATCAATTTCCAATGAATACACGTTAATTGATCAAAAATTGATAAAAATAGGCACTTCATTTTACAGTCTCCTAAAGTGTAAAAATTCTGGATGTATAATTTTGTTTAAAAGATTTTTCAAAATATTTAAATAAATTTTAATCAAGAAATACTGAAGAATTTACATTAACCCATAAAATTAAAGAATTAATTGATTTTCGTTATTTGTTTGTTGGGGCCCTATGAAACTATAACTATAAGTTTATAAAAGTCATATCTTAACTCATGAAAAAAGAATTGGCTAAAAATGAAATGAATAATGATCGAAAATTTCTTGTAAAAAAATTATCTTTCTATTGTTTAATCAATACAAATCATGAAGTTTATAAAAATGGTGCGCAAGTACATACGTAAAATATTTATGCTTTCATTTTCTAAAAACGATGTGAATTTGACGACGAATCATTCAACAGAGCATATATTATCAGTGCGACGCGCAGTAGTACAGATAACGGGAAACAACACGGACGTATTAAAGTAAGACAGAAATATGACATATTACAGCATGACCATTTCTCGGGAAATGGTACAGACGAAATGAGATAACGGGCTGGCTATGTGCAGTCTTCGTTGAGCTGGAAAGGAATCTGAAAAGTTAGTTGATGCAGCAAACTTTGTGTGCGCACGCCACGCATATTGTCTACATCTTAGAGATGAGACAGCGAACGACTCAAATTGTGCTTGACAGTGACTGTTTTGGCATTCGTACCTTTATTTGTTTTGCAAGACAACTTTCTCGTGAAAATAAAAAAAATACACTACTCCTCTAAATTTTTCGTTCGCACAGCAAAAGTTTTTGATTGACTTTGCAAAACAGACCAGATATGAAATGGAATTTCGAAATGAAAGAAATGCATGAAATGTATTCAATTTTTTCTCATTTCTCTCACATAGTCGAAACAATGTTCTGAGAAAATTTTCTTGACGCTATCAGTTGCTACACCGAGCTGTGCTTCGTCTTGTAGGTATTGAGAACGCCAAACAAACACACAAAAGCCATATATCCCCGCTAAAAAGAACAAAGGGTGACACAGAAACACTCTTAGCAGCAAGTTCAGGGGATGCTGAGATAAACGGACCCTTTTAATAATGGTTCGCCCAGAAACCAAGCTAGATGCCGTCTTAAGGTGACTGCTAAAGTGCCTTCGGTAGCACCGGTTTGGGCAATATCTTCCGATTACGGCTAAGTAAAGCCCTACCTGAACCTGCAGCGCAACTGAGCAACCATTCAAACTGCTCCAGTCTTAGCTCCTGTAAATTCGATGAAATTACTATTACTGGATACGCGTCTTAAAATTCCGACATAATCGCAATAGTAAAAAGGAATTAGACAGCGTTACAGCTTTTTGGATACCGGTGAAATTGTTTTATCGCTTGTCTGCCATCTGATCTAGCTTTATTTTCATTACCAACCTCGTCAAAAATGGGGAATAATTGCCAGATTTACGACGTTGTTAATGAGCACCGAGACAGTGCTAAGGAGAATTTACAGCAGGGTGTGCAATTACATGCACTAACAAATTTAGTTGTTAAAAAAAGAAATTTATTCACCAGAATTAAATTAATGAATATTAAGATTAAGTTATCACAAATACTGGCTTCTTGTGCTAGCAAGTTCTAGACGTACATATGTACTTAATGTTCAAATAATCACAATACATAAATGTTAAATTTAATCTCGCAGCTACCCTTACTATTTACTCACTCGTAATAAATTATACCCATACAAACATATACATGCATACAATTATACATATCTACATTAATGCATGCCCAGATACGTATGCAAGCCAATACAAGTACGAATCAGTCCATATCAATCTATTTATTTGATAAGGTAGTGTTTCGACATGTTGAATATTGTTACGTAATTATAGCACAAATATATCACGAGTGTATGGATAACCAGATAACCACAATAATTATTTAAAAAAAAAAAATTTTTTTTTTTTGATTTTTATTCAGAAAATAATATTTTTCACCTTGAAAATAACAGAAGAAATGATTTCAATGTTAAATAGAATAATTACTACTATAAACTATGTAATTTATAAAAAAATTGTTCTATGAGCAAATACAATATCAACATGCAACGTGTTTCATTTCCAAATACACTGAATCAACATGCGATGTCTCTCTATCTCGCGAGCGTGGAATAAAATTATAAAAGTATTTCTCTACTTTAGTACAATGCACGTTTATGCAATATTATTTTTCAAGCTACAGAATTTGAAATAGTTTTTCATAATTTATCAATTATAAAATACTACATTGTAATTATTCACACTTTTTTTTAACGAGTGCACCAAATCTCTTATTCTAAAAATAAGTCTCAATACAAACCACCAGAGAGAGAGAGGGTCATTATACAATGACTGACGTGAGCATCATTTGATTACGCCTCGGTTGTTATGAAGACATTTTGTCGTGATAATAATCGTGTGATTCTCTCCCTTGTTGCGTAACACACTAGTATGTTCCTTTGTGATATTTTTCTTTGAAAAACCTTCATAAAAATCTTTCAACAAACAAAGAACTAGTTTTCTTTTTACATTTTCACAATAAATTTGACCGAAAAAATATCTCTAATTATCCAATCCCTTCGAAACAAAATTAGATTATAATTAGAATTATTTTCATATTTAATACAGATAATTGTAATATGGGCACTCATATTCCTGAAGAAATTTGGTTATAAATAAATGAAAACACTGTAGTTTGGCTATTGAATAGGGGAAAAATTTCGAAAGTGACAACCCCAAATTTATTTCATATACTGTTCACGAACGCGACGCGAGCGAAACTCAATCCAAAAGACATAAAATCTCGCGAACTGAATATTGCTCACAAGAAGAGACCAACATGAAACTGAACTGCCGTTGATGACGACACAGAAGATCTGGTGATCTTCTGAGTCAAATCTGATTTACGCGAATGGTATGATTTTTTTCCTCATTCGTGCGAATCCTATCAATCATTAGTGTGAATCTAAATGTATCATAAGCGTAAATGGTATCCATCAGTATTGAGAATTGGATACATCATTAGCGCAACCATTAAAAGCTCTAATATGTTTGTTTAGTTTCGTCATGTTGTAGCAAATGTGATTAGTTTTCTTTCTAATTTGAAGCAGAACAGGCTGAAATTTCACCACAAAAATGAATTTAATAAAGCATTAACTACGAGGGTCAAGCCTTGACCCTCGTATTATTTTGAATAGATGAAAATATGGTTTTGCGCGATACACTATTTCGGGCGAGTAAAGTGGCGTTAAAGTTGTGTGTCGAAAACTTGTAACGCGTATGTAAATACAAACGAAACTATGACGACTATTGCTTCTACTCCTATCTAAATGATCATTCTTGCCAACAAATTTATGTGTTTGTTACTGAAATCATGTACAAAAAAAGCCTCTGAAAATTTGGAAATACGAGCTGCAAAAATTATGCGCAACAAGCTTATGGATGCCCAAAAAGATTCATTAACATACAAAGGTAAACAAATTTCAAAAACAATGCACTTTGAATTACAGAAGAATTTTGTTTTATATGAATTGCAATAAAATGTTGCAAAGATTTTAGGTTTTATTCGTTAATGTGTCATATTTTTTTGTATTTTACATTTTTGATATTTTTTACTTATGAGCTAGGAAATAATTCAAATGCGTTAATAGTTATCGTAGAATAAATAAAAATATATTTTCACTTGCAGTAAAAATCTAGAAAATATTTAAAATTTGTAATTTATACATTTTCTTACGATAAATTACACAATTTCGACAACAAAATTACATTCAAAGTAATGTTCTTAATAAATAATCGATTAAGCACCGATAAGTGGATGATACAATGAAGGCTTAAGGGATAACCATAAAAGATATAAAATGAAAACCTTACAAAATGTATAGTAAGTTTGAAATTTAAGCATGTCCAGACGTGAGTTGACGATCAGTGACTTTATCAAGCAGCGCGTACGGTTGGCAGGCAGATTACTTGACCAACGAGGCGTGCAATTTGGGATCGAATCAGAGTAGGCGGGTTTGTGGTTTGCCCCGTGCAAAGAATGAATGCCAATAACTCATTCTAATTGGATAAAGTACGCCCATTAATAAGTAATTCGCGAAGGTAACGCGCTAAGCGAGGGCATCTTGTAATGGTGCGAAGTGCACACACTAAAATAACTCGATCGTTCGTTAGTTGGTGGCACCCAGCAAGCAATGTTTCTATAGATATATCCACATTCTCTCAAATGTATATGTATAGATGAATTGATAGATAGGTAGATAAATAGGTAGTAAGGAGCCAGACGCGCCACACAGTAGGGCAACTAAATAGAACTAGCAGGTATGCTGGAGCGGGCGGTTCTTAATGGCGCTTATTACTCTCGTCGGAGAGTCCTGATATATATTACTCTATTTTTCGCCCACAGGGAAATCAAGTACGTAATACTGCATAATTAGTTACAGTCCCGTTACTTGGTTGTGCATTATGTACGATCAAAGAGACGGAGTACCTAAAAGTGAATACCGACGTCTGGAGATAGCAGCAGATTATATTTGAGCGAATATTTAATAAAACGATTGCCCAATCTTTTGCTTCTTTTCATTTTCTGTTTGGTTTATTTTTTGTTTTTGCTTTTTTCAATTTCATCATCTTTTATATGAGTTTCTCACTTAATCAGATTCGATGTTCTTCTGTTCAATGTTCTCCACCAGTTGCACGTGATCGCCATTGCTGCATAAATAATTATTCTAATGATACTGAAACTACTACAATTACTACTAAAACTGATGATACTGATGACGCTACATTCTAGTAAAGCGGCTTTTAGTGTTTCCTGTTTCGTCAGAAAATTGAACTGTTAAAATGAATTTATATTTTTAAGGATTCGTATAAAGCGTTGAACATTTTTTTTTTTTTCTTCAAAGATTCTAAAAATAAAATTGTTTAAAGAGGTTAGGGCATAAATTATTAAACATAACAAAAGTATATATACATATACTATACATAGAGTTTTATGCAAACAAACATTATTTACACATGACTACTACATAAGAATTTCATAAACTCGATATATGTTTCGAAATGAGTGTCCACAACCGCCATACTTACCCTAGAGACGCAGTTTTTGCGCATTTTTACATCATCAAGAGAGTTTGTGAATAGTAATAAAATGAGTTATTAAACATGTAAATATGTTTCGTCTAAAATAATGCGAGTATTACTTCTGTATATTCAATAAAGGTATAATAAATTTTTTTGTACAAAATTTTTTTTGTTAAGTGAGAATGAAATTTGTTTGATATCGTTGGAATAATGATGAATTGTGTAAAAATCTGTGTACTAAATAATTTTTAATGATTCTAATTTTTAATGATTTTAATAAGCTGTAGGATATAATAATATTTTTGAGTACCTGTTCTAACGCGTGAGCCAGATGAATCGTGTGGATAGGAGCTGGCATCTCATCTGATGTATAATGTTTTAGGAAGCGTTATACTGTTTGAACTGAAGAAGTAGGAACCTATGGATCCCTCCCATGGGAATGTCTCAATTGCTTTGGCTGCAATTATTCGTCTGAGCGAAGCTGCTATCTCTGTTAATGTGGCGGACGGCAAGCTTGAATCGAAGCAAGGCTAACTAGAATCGGGCGCGTCGATGTGTTATTGAGAAATTCCACTGGACGGTAGAGTGCGATCCAAATTGTATCCAAGTTCTAATCTTTGGAAAACTTTCGAACTACATAGATAGTGTACCAAATATTTCATCAAATTAGAATTGAAATGTAATCATTGATGCATCTTTCCAAATTGAGGCAAAAATTATTTGAATTTGTGAAATTGAAGTTATAATAATGTGACAGGCAAACACGAAAATATAACTTGCCTTGATGTAACATTGAGCAATACAAAAAGTATTTTAATTTCAATTCAAATAGAACATTTTAATTGTGTTTCAGCATCATTCCGCGCAGTCGACTTGGGATCCAATTAGCAGCGCTAACGAAATCTGCGTCTAACTGCAGTCGGCTAGGGTTACCTGTTCATTAACACCTCAGCGCTTGCAAAGGACAAATTCATTACACCTGAAACACGTCGCGCCAAGGCGGATGAAACCTTTATAATTTGAGTGGCTGCGGATAAATTAGCGGACGGTAACAAAATGCTCGCGTCTTGCTGGATCTTTCATTCACGGAGTTTCGTTCTGCAGCGATTTCGTAGACAAAAGGCGGTCGTGTTTGCACGATGCTCTTTATTCAATCCCAATCTTTTGCCAAGATAAACGAAGAGCACATACTATCCCATGGCAAGGCACACAAGGCAAGATAAAAGATGAGGCGAGTGAATGTCTGATGGCACGATCGTAAACCCACTTACAAGTGTATAAGCAAATATTCGTCGTGTAAACGACAGCAGTGGACTTCAGTGATGAGCCGATTGTGTCAAAATCCAGCACGTGCACAGATTTCCGTTAGCAAATTTGTCGTTTTGTTTGACCATCAACAACGTTGTTTTGCTATTCATCAACAGGCATTCATGGCTTGATATTTGTTTGATGTACAATATACAGAGTTTCAACTTTGCCGATGGTAAAAGTCTTATACGTGATTGTTCGCATCGACATTTTCGACTATGTCGTGGCTTTACTCGATGACAAGTTCGGGAATTACGTGCAATAATGTGCTCTTAATTTTCATATGAACCAACATTCTGCGTCTCAAGTTTGGTAATTTAATGTTGTGCTCGTGTCAGTGATGACGTGCAATCGAAATTTCCTATAACGTCATTATTCTCAAACAAATCTTTGCGATACCGTGATAAATCACTGTTGAAGATCAACGCTAAACATTGATTTACATTCGAATGATTACTTTCGATAGTCAAATTTGTATGACAAAAATTAAAATTATAGACAAGTTTTGAATTCAGGAATTATAATCCTTTAATAATGATTCATGAATGTAACGTATTCATCAACAAACCTATATGTAATAGCAAACAGCGCAAATAGCTACTTCGCATAGTATAAATACCGTATTATGTATTCATAATTATATAGGATCGTTTCAGTGAATTCCAAATTACGTTTTATAACGATTCTATCGTCAGGTTTACTATGAATTAATAACTACTCAATTCGAAACCAGCTGTTTAATGAGCTACTCGTTCATCAGTGTAACGTGATTATCATAATTATGTCGGATCAAATAATTGAATGGTTAGTACCTAATGATCAAGGTAAACTGAGTAAACATGAATTCTTGAAATCAAGTGTTTTTTTCGTTTTTCAGATCCAAAGTCTTGATTGGAATCTGCATCCAATATTTTAATCAAAAGTATAAAATCCTCAGCTATATCGTTTGATATAACGAAAACTCAACATTAATTAAAGGATAGCGTCCTTCGTCGTTCGACCGAATTTGTCCACACTTTAATAAGGGGTTTGAGCGATCAGGCAGCTGACCGATAACTCCGTGTAATCATGCAAATCGAACTTCACGCCCCCTGCTCTCAACGTTAAATTGACGTAAAACATGAAACGTAATACGAAATGTGCACTCAATCCCTAGCGCATATTCAGTATGACTTTTCATCGTACCTATCGAAATGAAAAATGCTTTGAGGGCTTCACGAAATAGCAACAAAAACAAAAATAAATTGAAAGGACGAAAATGCGTAAACACTTGGTAAACCATTATGTTCTACCTGTTATTGATTGGCAAAAAATATTTTTAACCTCGTTCACATTTTAAAATATGATTCTGTAAAATAAAAAACCTCTAGTACTTATCCTGAACGTTATTCGCGTGCTTTTTAGTCACTTTTTGAACTCGTAACTTAATTTGACCTCTTTTTCAGTTCTCTGAATGTATATTTATGCACTTTATGACATCCATTTTTTTATTATTATGAATATTTTGGAGTATGAGTAACTTTCATTCAAATTTTGTAATTGCCAGTCTGCTAAAGATTTGATTTATCTGTAATTTACTGTCGAAAATCTACAACGGATGAGCGAAAACCAAGGTCGAGTAAATGGAGTAGTGTAGGAAATTGATACCACAATAGCTGAAGACATGCAGACGGTGATATAGAAACTTTTGCGAGTGACAGTGAAACATTTTTAATGAAATAAGAAAGAAATACAAAATAATGAATCTTTAAGTGGAACTTGCGAGGATGAAACAGCACTTTTAAATGCAATATTACATCTAAAAATTTTGTAATTTGCATATCGTTTAAGATTTATTTTGAAACTTTTTATTTATTTTAACGAAAATTGCACATAACCGTCCGTAAAAAACTAATTTTGCGCCAAATTTAATACCTATCCAATAATTACAAAAAGCAGTTCTCATTGACTGTTTTGTTAGTAAATTCTGGTTAAATTTTGTTCAATATTAGGTCAACGTTTACATAAATAACAAAACATTTGTTATTTTAAATTTTGTATTATCGTAAAACATAACAAAAATAAAACATTTTTTGTAAAAAAACTTGTATCTAAAATGTTGTATACATAAAAAACTTTTTGTATTTCGTTCATTATCAAGTCGTTTGTTAAATTGATGAACAAGTTTTTATCACACAAACTCGATTTGTGTAAGCCTATAGAACAAGTAAAGTATTATTGTTGTTCAACTATAATATCAATAACATCCTAGAAGTCAGTTCATAACAAATTTTGGCACGCGCGTCATGTACTGAGTACATATACAGTATCCACAGAATCAATAAGAAAATCTTTAAAATTTAAGTTATGAACAAAATCTTATGTGTAATCCATTGTTCTAAAACTTTATTCCACTTTAGAATTTGTCACAATTTAATGCGCTCGTACACCAATAAAAACACATAAAACATCATAAAACACCATTTTCAAAATACTTTAATATTTCGCAGGTAAAACCCCCCACGGAAAAAATATATTATGAAAATATAAATAAACTATATTTCCGTCAATAAGTATGATATCTGGTGTACATATTTTGTATGAATTTCATTATATAAATTGAGAAAATAAAAAACAAAATACTTTTTTTATATAAAAAATTTATAAAATGGGCAATATGTATAATATTTATTATATATTTTTAGTGATTACATTTTCGTCAGTGAGGAAAACGAAATATGTTCAAAAAACACATTTCGAGTCTAATTTCTGTGAAATGAAAAAGTAAATGTTTTCAATTTAAGTCATTTTAATTTTTCATAGTAATTTAATAACATTTAGCAATCAATGAAAATAGAAACATTTAAGATATATTTCATGTTACTATGATTAATTAATCGCATATTAATAATTTTATAAATAAAAAATGTTTTTAAAATGTACGATTTAGGTCAAGAAAATTGTATTTAATGTTTTAAATGTTTTAAACAGAACCCACATGGATGAAAATATATGCTACGGCGAATTAATTTAATTTGATGTTAAAAATGTATTTGAATGCTAAAATATTTGTCATGTGTTGCACGCGATCACTTACTTATTTATTATAGTTCCAAGAATTGATTATTTGTGTTATATATTTCTGCATAGAAATTAGACTAATGTTTTGTCTTGTGCCCGCTGGACAGTGAGCGCGCTTGACCATATCGCCACGTGGTGTTACATATCGCCCAATCTCAGGTGGCGTTTTTTTCAATTTTATACTTTTGTTTATTTCACGAATTAGATTATGCTATTTGAAGAAATTTTACCCCAAATTTGATACTGAATTGCCAGGAAACCTTTGTCTTGTCATAAAAGGCAGGACAGTTCCAATTTGGGCAGCGCTTGTCGAGCACTTTTAAGTTATCAATTTAATCTTGCATCTAAAATATTCAATTATATTATTCATACTATAGTTTAAATTTATTCCTTATTTCTATGATGTGAAGTGCCGCGTCGTACATTGTTTGTTTTATTTGATAAACTAATGGAGTTTGTCACCTGAGAGGTTTTTTCTCCGGATTTTACAACCAAATTATGTGAATTTTAATTGTAAAGCTTTAATTGTTACTTACCCTTCTATTCCAGGGATATACATAGCCAATTTTGCATTCAAGTAAAGAGCCGTTTTTATGTATTGAATCATAATTCAATGTCACAATTCAAGATAAATTTACTGATAAATTTATTAATTTTTAATGATTCCGTTATAGAAATTTTGCTACTGATATAATTTGAATATAGTTTGACTGAAAACAATATATAATAAATATATTTTATAATTTAAAATTGTATAAAATGAAATCTATAAAAAATATATATATAATGTTAACCTTATTGCCGGAAATATATTTGTCTACAAACAATATATTTTATTTATATTTTCAAAAAATATTTTTTTTTCCCTGCGGGAAGCAATTGCAGAAAATCCTGGTTTCAGCTAAAACATTTCTTATTTTTATTTTTTGCAGTGATTATAAATTTACTTAAGCCATTATTCTCATTGAATGGTTATTTATTTTTGTTATGTAAAATCAATAAACAACCCTTGTGAAAATATTCATATATTCATAATATATATAAATTTTTTTACATCACTCAAACATAAATATTTGTTTATATTCTAAAAAAAAAAAAAAAAAAAAAAAAAAAAAAAAAAAAAAAAAAAAAAAAAAAAAAAAAAAAAAAAAAAAAAAAAAAAAAAAAAAAAAAAAAAAAAACAATGCAATAATTACAAATAACTGCAAAAGAATTCCAATCTTATCACCTAATAACTAAAAAGACTATTCATACAAACAAGAAAATTGTTAACACAATCTGTAGGTAAAGTAACATATTGTCCCAGTGGAAATTATATAATGCATTATTAGATTACGCTTTTTTTCTCTGAGTAAAGAAGCTCTCGGTGCATTTTTATCTTGCGTACAGCACCAAACGAATTTCGGACAGAATCAAATTCTAGCGCGGCGCGCTTTTGAATACATTGTTTACGCACATTTCATATGATTTCTACAATTTCTTTTTGCTCGCTTCACTTTGAATTATTTTTCACCAGCATTTGCTTTACAATTGTTTAGCAAAACTACCACGAGGATGACCGGCAGTGTAACGAGAAACGCGATGTTCATTTGGCTCGTTTGTCTTTTGCTCGTGTAGAGTCGGCTATCGGTGATGCGACTTAATTATACACTATTCAGAATCTCTCGCACAAACTATCGACATATACATACAAACAGACCGAAAAGCTTTATATACCGGTGCAAGGGTCAGTACCAGAAATACTCTCCTTGTCAAGTAACAGCCGAACCACGTAAATAATTCAGTGCGCCTTCAATGGTCCCAAAAGAGCCTGATAAGGCCACCGGCGAAACAATAATCTGCAATTCAGTTGCATTTCAAAGCTTCTCTAATAATATACGTATCAAGTTGTTGCAAATTTATGAGGGGTTAAGATGATTTGTAGCAGTCATTAATTTTGTTGTCTGCTTTTCTCAAGGGGGAAGAATAATGATATCACGTCTTCCGAGGTGTACATATTGTGCAGTTTTCTACTGAAACCTTTTTCTTCTGGAAATTATTATATGAACGCTTCACCCACTTCCATTATTATTCGCATCATTTTTTCGCGGTTAAAAGAACTGTATTTTCGTTTCTAATTTCATTTCGACGTGAATGTAAATTTTTTTTTTGCAAGTGATTAATATACATACTGAAAATATTTGGGAATTTCGTTTAGAAATTTTCTATTTTTATACAATGTTATCAATAAACTAGATTTTGAGCTCGGCCTTTTTGGTCGAACCGGTGTGAAATTGAATCAACGTTTATTAAAAATTTCAAGTCAATGGATCTAAAACAGCGTTCAGCTGACTGAATCTTGACCAGTACTACTGAATTGGTGATGTAACAGCAATTAACAAGCTTTGGTCAAATTGTCGACACGAATTTCTTGTCTTGATTTATTGCGTTGTGTTCGTAAATGACGATCGCATTAATCAACCTTTGCCATGTCCTACTGGCATAACTCGCAAGCACGAAATATCAATATCTCATTGCTCGGCGTAATGCTTTTGCCGGTAATGAATGCTTACCGCAATTTAAGTTTACGTATGAACAAACGCATGCTTATGTGTCGAAACCAAAGATTCTGCTCGTATTAACAAATAAATGAATCATACGCTTGATATATGAGCTTGAAACTTTAAACTTATGACACTCGTATGTTTTTGTTCGTATGTCTATTCACTTTCTCACGAAAAGTCATACATGTGCAATAACCGTGACTTATAACCTGTTGCAGTGTCAATAATTAATCATAGCTACGGCTTATTGTACGATATTTCATGCCGATTAATTTTTTTCCTCTACGTGCAATTAAAATTTGTGTTTCATTTATCGTTCGGAATGTTTTGATTGATTCCTTCATTACTGAAATTTACTTTGACTGTAGAAAAAAAAATTTTTTTTCTCCCAAATTTATAGCTTTTTTATTTTTCTCTAAGCAGGAAGCTTAAATAGTCGATAAAAATGATGTGTGTAATTTGGCATTAAATTTGAGATATTTTTACTAATTTCGACAATGAAAAAATTGGCAATTCCGCCGTTTAATTTCAGTGGAATTCACAATTGATTAATTATGAAAAGGCATTTCCGTTATAAAAGTGCAGCGTCAGTTTGAAGAAAATATTGAATTGGTGTATGACGGAATGTTGGTTCTATATAGCTTGTAGTAAAAAGTAGTGTGTTGGTACACGGGCTCCTTTGTGTTATATCGATAACGAAAAGCGTCGATGTTTCGTATAGGCGTTTCGACACTGCAACGTTTGCGCTTCTCTTAGCTTGCAGCCGCTCAGAGGTAGTTCTCACTTGGCTGCCTTTGGCTTGCTTTAGAAGGGCGAGACTGACTTCAAAGAAAAAGCTATACTATGCCGTGTGTTGCGCCGCCATTTGATTTGCTTCAATTCCCAAAGGGATTCGATCGGCGATGCGTGATAACGTTTAGGTCAGACCTTGTTGAAATATGTCTCAATAATGTAGTACGAATTTGTACGGATCGTTCATTTGACGTTGCTCGACGCGAAATCATAAATAAGTCCAACGTCTTTGTGCCGCGTGCAATTATTCTTACGCACGGCCGGTATTTCATAACGTGGAAGCTCTCTGTAGTTTTTGCTTCATCAAACGCAGGAGTGCGCCCATTTTAAATGCCATGACGTAATTAGAATTACATTTTATTCATGTCGTTCGAATCACTTATTCTAGTTTATATTTTTCAAGATATTTAGGTTGAAAATAATCATTACTGACTTTAAGGAGTATAAGGTACACTTGTTTCATCACATGTTTGAGTAATTAAATTGATAAAACCTGAATGTTTACTAATGCTATTTACATTTTAATCAATCAACTCAGTTGATTTCGACAAATTTGCAATTTCAAATTTTACTTCACTTAACGGAATATTGAAATAATCTGGTTTTTGTGCGAACTTCGTGATTCCTAATTAAGACATGATGTAAAAATGTGTATTAACATTTAAATTAATTTTAAAAAATATAATGCTTAATGGCAGTTATAATTAAAAGTAGATTCTGTTTTGCTAGCACGGCTATTTTGGCCAGGATCTTCGACAATTTTGTAAACTTTTTCTCTGCAATACCGACTTATCGACTCAGAAAGATCAAATAGTTAACGCCTTTTTGAAAATAAGATGCTTTCAATTAAAAAAAACACACACAAAATAAACATTCAATAAATTCATTAGAATAGATTTGTCTGTGTTTTTTTCTCAGTATACGCTAATTGTGAATTTCTACATATGGGAGACAATGACGGTACTTAAAAGCAAATTAAACCGACAAAACAACAAATAAATGTATTTGATGATTCATGTTTACGCGACCAAAGCCACGTGTATAAACTATGGGTTACTCTATTCATATTCATATAGATTAACTCCCTTCTCAATAACGGTGCAATTTGATTACATGAAAATTTATTTGCATATTTACAATTAAATATTATCATTCGTACAATATACAACATTTCTCATTACTTTTGTGCTGTATTATCTGCATTTAACACTTTTATTTTTTTAACAAGAATTCATATTTAATGGGTTTCTCCTGACGTATTTTATTGTAGAAAATTCAGCAAACTTCGTAGATTTGATTTTCCACTATTGTTCCTCTATTTTCACTGAAAAGTAGTCGTGAAATCCACGAATCTTATTTTTTATAACATTTTCTGAACTATCACAAGAAAGACTATGTTTCTGAGAACAATGTCACTGTCATTCAAAAAAAGAACAGAATCCAAAACAGGAGGTCATTCACACAGTCAGAGCGTTTAGAATAACGAAAAAATGTCTTCAAGTCCAGCGCGGCATTTGAATGAAACATCCTGGCAAAATTAAGAGCGAGCTCACAAAGCGTTCCATCTAAAGTTTTAGCCGATTTCTTCTGCTCTCTTGCTGTTAATTATAAACTCGTTCGGAGCGTTTGACAGTGGGGCGCGAAATCATCTTCAGGTTGGTTTGTCAAGCTCGTCGGTGGGAGCGTCAAGCTTTGATTACGATTGCAGTGAGGCTGAATGAAGATACGAATTGCGACGCAAAAGATTATACAGACGGTTGGATTTGTATACGAAATGTTGTTGGACCTGGACAAGTATT
Organism: Trissolcus brochymenae; assembly: GCA_030523145.1. Lineage (NCBI taxonomy): Eukaryota > Metazoa > Arthropoda > Insecta > Hymenoptera > Scelionidae > Trissolcus > Trissolcus brochymenae. The sequence continues at coordinate 32,263 of JAQQRF010000279.1, read as the reverse complement.
CGAAGAAAAGTCACGGATATTAATATGATGCAATGTTTATGGCACTTCGAAAAAAAGCGGGCTCTTTCAAGATGAGCGTAATTTTATTTTGTGAAATCTTCTTTAGCCCCTCGCAAAATCATAAACGCGTATTTCGCTGTTATGACGTGCATATTCAGTTGCCAACCTGACACCTCTTACTTTATTTTGAATTATACAAGAAAAACATATACACATAACATCAAAAAGAGGTTATTTTCTATTATCCTTTTCAACTGAAAGCGACTTTTGTACTCGAACACGCAACAATAGAGGGTCTGCAGGTTCTTTCACCTTTTCTATCCGCTATAGTGCAGTACCTTTCTTTTACTCTCTGCCATCTTCAGCAGGTTAAAATTATACATCATACACAATTGTTAATCCAGAGACATTCTAAGATTTATCATTCGATTGTGAACTTTCAACTTATAGCTCTCATAATTTTAATTCATAATTAATTAATATTAATAATGTTTAATATTATTTTCAGATTCAAACCAAGTTCAAAAACTAACATATTGTTTAAAGTTTCAACAAGAATTTTATTTAGAGTAATGTTGAAAGAGATGATGTAATTTTCGATTTGAAATTTAAACATATAACAATGTCAACGAAAATAGAGTATGTTTTTTTTTCCGTTCCTTCGGCCGGCGAATAGAGAATTTAATTTACACTAGGCAGTGACCAGCCGACTGGTTAGTTGCGGATATAACAGCAGCAGACCCACTTGAAAAGTGCTTACTCCGTGGGGCTCAATTTGGGCGTTACTTCGGAGCCTTCGTTTCTAGCGGAGAAAACGGCATGTCGCTGTCGAGTGAAATGTGCAAGTCAAACAGCCGGTTATCTAGCACTGTACACTCGGAGACGCATGACGTCTGCTGGTTCACTCGCTTGTAATTTGCTAGTACCTGTCGGACGTTCTCTATCTTGAATGTAAATATCAAACTCGGTCTGCGCACTTCATACTGACTATTTACAAAACGGTATAACAATTTTGCGTCTACAATAGTTGAAGCGTTAGTTGTAAAGAATTTCGAAAGATCAAAGACACGCTGCGGTTGAACGCAATCTTAAACGAGCAACGAATTAGAGCACTTTTCTAAGCACAAATTTTGCGATGGTGTTTTACTACCGACACATTTTTAACACTCGCAAGCTTGTGCGGCGCTTTTGTATTATTTCTATGCAAAGCTGCATACTCTTCTATACATTACTTGGTTTGCAACGTTTTAAAGTCTCACGCCTCTTGAGAACGTTGGCACCTCTCGAACGACCATGACTACCTCTAAAGACATCGTAAATTCTCGAGATGCTTGAAATGCATAGACGCGAGTTATGTACGTATATGAAAGGTTGCGAATGGTTTACGTGCGGTACATACGAAGACGTCGCGCATTACATTACAATGCACTGTAACGTTTTCCAGCAACAGATACCTGGCGTTCGAATTCAACCTTTTAACCTTCAATAAACAATTGAATCTTGATGTCGAAGGTGCAAATTTTCGCTAACGTATCATGTTAATTATCAATGAATGAGTCATGTAATAGAAAAATTAATTTATATGAAAAGAATTGTTTTTAACTGCATTTTAAGAAAGAAATTTGTGGCAAAGTATCGAATGAGAGACTGGTGTGAGAACCGGATGGAGAACTGAGACGAGGGTGAAAACTATAGTTGCAGAGGAACAAAAACTGCCAGCAGTTGTTGTGGATTTAATAAAACGTAGAGTTAACGAACTACAAAAATTGTGGTCAATTCGAGCAAACGTCTTCTACTTCTCAAGTAGAATTTGTTTAGACCGCCTATATCAGTTAATTTTTTAACTATTTTTAAATCATGAATTCTTTAGAGATTTATACAACAGACTGATTCATTGCAAGAGCCATATGTGTTTTCATAGATTGAAAATCGGATCACCGCAAGATTAATTCGGAATTTAGTCAGTAAATTTGATTAGAAAGGGTGACAAATATTTCAATTAATGTTTACCAGTGAAGTTCGTGACCGCGGTGAATGTGTGCAGAAAGCAATGAATTTGCTAAGACCGCTGCGAACGACTGCGAGTTTGCCATTCACATCGCACGCTAGCCGACTATCATGACGCCAAGTACTGCGACAACTACTGTCTAAGATAATCAAGACTAACAGCATCGACTGATCCTTTAACCTTCTTTGTCAGCCGAATAGCGTGCCCTCTCCACGCCACTCTATATCTCAATTTATGTCACAATAATGTCACTTTGGGCTGACAGTCGTAACGCTCCTTCTTGCGGTTCTTGTCACCTGCTACTTTTCCCGCAGCGACTGTGCTTGTGATATTTCCTTGAGAAACAAACATCATGATACCGTGTGCCAATTTTTTATTACATTATAAAGATCGGGCCTCTTTTGCCCTCCCTTTTTCAACTCCGTCATATCATTATTTTACTTATTTTTCATCCGAATATGATCATTTGTTTCAATCATTATAAAAACGCCAGCAACGTAAAATCGGTTATATATAAAATTTAATTGAGAGTCTATATTATCGAAAATAAGATTATTATCTTTTTAAATGTAAACAAGTAGAAATTTCAATTTTTACAAAACCACTTAGACTCTGAAATTATTATTGGGGAATTTTCAATCAAAACAAATGAAAATTCAATAAAAAAAATAGTCTACACTGAGAGAAATCGGCGGAGTTGGAACAAAAAGTAATTTAATTGACATATAAGCGATCAAGACTCTTAAAAATTGTCTTCAGGAATGGTAATTTCGAGTAAGTCAGAGTATTTTTTTATACTAGAAATAATTTTAATGTCCACGGAATAAAAAGTTTAAGTAAATATTAAAAAAAGTGAAAATATATTTAATGAAAATATGCACCGAGAATCAGTGTGCACGTGATGGCGCACGTAACATCTAGATATAAAAGTTGTTTAACAGTAATTTAAAATGCGTTCTAATCGTATGGGTTACAACTGTGGATTGACAGCTCAGGAAATCAGAGGCCGTGCGCGTGACCATTATTGGCTACAATCGGTATATCAATAACCTGGTTTGAACCTAACTGCCGGTTGAATTTTCAGTATGTTATGGTCATCAAGGCAAAAAGGGGATACAAACAGAGAAGAAAAAAAATAAAAAAATGAAATTTAAAGTTGAAAAACTCAGCATATGGAGAAATAGTTGTTAACTGATATTTTATTGATTTAAAAATTACGGAATTAATTGATAATTTATATCTGATTTTGACACCATTTTATAGAGAAGTTCCAACAATTTTGATTATTTTGATATCATTTTTATTGAAACTTTCACTTGTACTAAGAATTCCTGTCTTTATTAAAGATAAATTGGCGGGGTTCAAGAATATTTTGCTTGCTCCAATTGATTCTTTTTTTAGAGTGGACGGATGAAACCTGTTGGACCAACTGACATTCGAATGAACAGAATTGTCTGTTGAATTGTCTACAAAAAAATTTTGTTGTTACCAAGTAATAACAGATACTGACTAATATTTTGACTAGTGCAAGTTTCAATAGTTTTTGCAAAAATGAAAGTTTATACTTTTGTAATTATATCAATTTACAGTGATAGCAAAATAATGATTATAACAGTCATATAACAGCCATAAAAAAATTGTTTTCTTGCTCCGGGCATAGTTAAAAAATAATTCTTTCAGTGACGTTCAAATCATGAAATTAGAATAAATTTAATCCTAAATGAAGAAGATGTTTAACAGCATCATTTCAGGACTTCATTTGTCAAATTTATTTTCAATATTAATATTTACTTAACCTGAATATGTCAACGTTACTTTTGTTTTTCAAAGATTTACATTTTAGACTATTTGTAGGTTGTTTTAATCATCGTGATTGCAGTGAAAGAGACAATTTTAGGAGTATTGCGAGTAACAGGTAACTGTAAACATTGATACTTGAAAAGCAAATAATGCTTATCTTTTCTTTAAATGTCTTAACTTTTATTCAAATGATTGTTACATAATCAGCTAATCAATTTTGATGATGATGACTAAAAATAATTTTTACATGGTCAAAAAGTTAAATAAATATATGGTAAGTTTCGTAAGAAAGACGTCTAGTTTATTTATTCAGTGAATTTTTGGAAAGAAGAAAAAATAATGTTATAAAGTGGTTATAACTATAACTGCACGCTCGATTTTTTTATAAAGTAGAATCTTTAGTTTGATGAACATCAATTAGTTATCGCTAGCTAAAACTGACTGATCTGATAAAATATTTTTCAACAAACTATATACATCGATCCATATGGAGTTATGGGGAAGATTCAAATTTTAATCATGGTATGCATTTCAAACATTGTTCTTTCATTTATTATCTCTAAGAGCTGGCCACCATAAAGTTCGTTTGATTGATTCGTTAAATTTGATTAGCTGTTTTTTTTTAATAATTTAATTCAATATGAAACCACTTGTCGAAATTTCAATAAATTAAAGTTGTAGTGTACAGCATTGGAATCGGCACTTTTCATAATGAAGCTAGTTGATTAAAGCTACACATTTGCGGTTAGCACTCGAAAACATGCAGCTATTAATGAGATTGGTTTGCACGGACTACGGAGATACCAAAATAGTCGTATTATTTCGCAGAAAACAAAGTATCTGTTTCATTTGATTTCATTAGTCTTGCCCACCCTTCGTGAATCATTTATTTCTAGAGCACTAACAAGTGCTTACGTACAGCGAATACGGCGATTCAAAATTCAAAACTGTCCTTCATTGAAATTTCAGTTGAACTGAATTATACATGAACTCTTCAGATAATAGCTTCTTTTAGTGCACCACGATTTCTTAGATCGCATATCCTCTGATAGTGAAAAATCTGAGAGGAAAAAAGAAGCAGACGAAACGTAGAGGAAATAAAAACGTGAGTTATGTTGACCATATGAAAGTCTGCCGACCAAATTCGCAGCACGCATAAGGATACCCGGTTGAACGGTATTAACTTCTTCGGATTAGGCTGACTGAGGAGAAACTTGCACAGTGAGATTAACTCATTCTAGAGCTTTATAGAAACTCCGCAAACCAGGATTACCGCGGGCCAAATCCCGTTTGGTCTACGCCACTTGGCGCACGACACGTGGAATCCCAAACAGATGTTTATATTTACCAACTGCTCCTGCGGCGAAATATCTACCAGATTTGCGCGCAGCATCACCATGATGATAGATTGGCACGGAAAAAGCGTAGAAACGTCTTGAATCCCGTGATTTGTTTCGCGTACGAGCAAAAGATTGCGCCACGTCAGCAACTGTGCGCCCCCTTTTTTTTTTATCATAGCAAACTGGCCGACCAAGTTCTAAACAAAAAAGTTATGATTGATTTTTCATCAAACCCGTTCGGCCCTGGAAAGAGAGGAGCAATATTTTTTTATCCCTAGAAGACTTTAGAACTTTGATGCAGACATAAGCGCTATAGAATATTGCACTGAATTTTTGTTGGCCGGTGCCTGTTTCGCTTGTTGAAACATGGCTGTGGTAATATTTGCCTGGTTGTAAGTGTTTTCATATTTGCTCGAGCAAAATTGCCAATTAATGACGAATGACAACGATTGCTTATTATTCCTACGTGCAAACGAATTGATTGAACTATTATTTATCTTCGATTATAATAATATTGTGGTATTACGAATACGGTGTTATCACACGAAAATTTATACAAGAGATCTTTATGTTTGCGTGGCTTACTCTCAAACTAATGTTAAATACAAAAGGAATATTATTTTTAAATAAAGACCATTAAAAAAGTGTTTTGGGTACAAAACGTTTTGTTGATTCAAGTTTGATGGTGATAAAACGAAAAATAAAATAGAATTTCCGGAAGTTGAAAATCGTTTACCAAAAAAATTGATCGCAAAATTTTGTTTGCGAGCTGCTCTAGTTTCTCAAAGGTCGTTGATTGACAAGTTTGTTATCGGTTAGTAATCTTGAAGATTCTGCCTTTAGATTAACATCAGTCATCAACGCTTTTCTCATGCAGTAAAGTTGTCAGCGGGCTTCAACAACGGCTCTCAAAACGCTGAATCCAAGTGTTTGGAGTAATATGGCAAATAGAGGCGGAGTACCACAGTTTTAAGGTTTGAAATTCCTTCAAAATCGAAATCTTCGAAAAGTTTTGAGCACTATAATTTGTCGAATGATACGATTGTATAAAGTTTCAAGGCAAATATTCAGACAGAGCAATCGACTGAAAAAGTGTCTTCGGGCAAGTTTCGCATTTCTTAATTTACCCGCAGTTTGGGTCGAATTCAATTGAAAGCGGATGTAACGACAGTTGTGAATTTGTTCTGTAAATTGTGACGTTAGAAACGTGTCAGCGTTAAATAAAAAATTCCAATGAATGACATTAAGAATTAAAATTAATGATGATATGTAATTCGGATTTTGTAGTTATTATCACTCTCTATAATTGACACCTCGGGTATTATTTGCGTTATTTGCTAATCAAATCAATCGCAGCATTCGTGATATTTGACACTGTGTGTTTAGTATGACCTACTTTCCAACGATCAATAATTAATTTGTGCGTTAAAAATTGATATTCTGTTGATTGCAGACGTATAGTATGAGCTTAAACGAATAAAAAAAATCAAACACGGACATTAATTTCTATCCAAATCACAATAGATGCCAACAAATAAATTTCAATCACTCTCATATAAACACTTTACTTTACATTCGAACTTTTAGACCCGTTGTATTATCACTATAAAAGTGCTGAATTCATGAATAAGGAAATTTAATTTGCAAAAGAAAATTCTATCCACGTTAAGCCAATCTAATTTATAATGCGATCAAGTTGTCTAAATTTCCCTTAGAGTTCGTGATGCGTTTACTTTATTCAAAGTCCACTTACGGTTCAACTTAGTATCCTACTTAGGCCTGATACAAATTAGAAATAATTGCCCTGACATCTACACTGACCAATATTAAATTAATGGTAAACAAGCAATACCTAATTTTTTGACTCGCACTGAATAAAGTTTAATTTAACTTAGGCCTAAAGTATAAGAATTTGCTCTTAAAAAATGATTTCAAATCAATTATCCAGTCGAAATCTCAATTCAAGCTAGAACCGTGAAAGGTGGCACGTGTGTGTTCTTCAAGATAAAAACCGTAACATTGCATGGAGGAAATTGCCAACTTCGGTTACAAGTGACGGCGGTTTAGGTACGATAATTGGCACGAAGCTGCATGCCATGGAATTTCGCCTAGACCCGGTCGAATTTGATTTGCAAATTCGGTTAGACAGCCTCTCCCTATTTGCGTTACGTAGCATATACGTTACTAGTCTATCGCAGCGCTATCGCCTTTTAGGACGCAAGGTCCCAAGGGATGCTAAGCCAAGAAAAGGAGCACCGCATGAATTTTAATTTTGCTTCCACGTGACGGCTTGTGGCACACTCACAACTTGAATGTGCTCGCGACGACGTAACGAGCGAATAAAGTTTTTGACGAAAAATAAAAATTCCAAGTGCTTAGGCTCTCCGCTGTTTCAAGTCCCGATTGACATTAAAATTCGATGGCTTTTATTTCACGATCTTATTTAAGAGAATTCTCCCGGGCAACATAATCTTCCTATAATAGAAACCAGCTAGTTTTTAATACGTACTTCCGATTAAATAAACGTCGTCGACAATTTAATCAACCGCAATTGAAATCATTCCAAAATTTTTTTACAGAAATTAAACATTTTCGAGCTCTGACAAATTGATTAAAACAATATTTTGAAAACTGCAAATGAAAGAATAATCTTATCTGGTGTTGAAATCTATAGTATCAGAAGATTAGAATCAAGTCGTGCTAAGGAACCTTTAATCGCAGGAAGTACTAGAAGCTAATTGAATAATCTGACGCTCTTATCAGGTCTTGGAAATCAGCTACATGTGCATTACATAATTAGAACTGCATACGAGGCATGGCAGAGCCAAATAAACTCAACAATATTATTAAATAAAATACGGATAAACGGATGTGACACTTTTCTGCAGCGGAATTTTCAATCCTAAGATGAACAGCAAAAAATAGAGCTCTGTGAAAGTCTCTTGATGTGGAGTCCCATGCAATCTGCAGGCATCGAGGGTGCGGCGAAAGCGCGAGCAAAAGTGAGGGCAAATTTGCAAGCCAGATTGAAATTTTGAATTTTAAATTTTTCCGAGACTTAAAAAGCGTGGAAACACGAAGGTCGGCCCTCGGAATCTGAGCAGCGCTGCTAATTGCCAGATAATTTTACGATTTATTATTAAATGGACTCTACCCCAATTTTTTGTATTTCATCTTCGACAGTCTTACACATGGCAGTGAAGCGCTGTTCGATGTTCAAAGCATTTCATAAAAAAGTGAACGTTTAAGTAATACGAATATTGACACAACGACGATCTTGCCGAATGATCTTAGTATTTGCTCTAACTATGGCGATAACGACGTTCAAAGTATATTTACACTTCTTTATGTAACTTAGTATTTCCGCAATTGGTACATGAAAAATTCATACCTCAGTAAAATACTGTTTTCTCAACTCTGTGCCAGCCACGAGGTTCCTTGTAAATTCTATTTGACGAAACTGTTATCGATGACTTTTATTTGACCAAGTAACTATATATTTTTTTGCTTCAAGTTTTGTAGCATTGAGTTCTCGCATCGAGTCAAATCTGATTTGAAAATAAGGGAGAAACTTCATTATTTTTGCAATCATAAAGGATATATAATGACTAATCCGTATTCTAACTAATATATATAAATTTTAAAATGTGTTCGTTTGTCCGTTTCTCTTTGAAAAACTTGAAAGCCACTGGATGTTAATAAAATATCAGCTGCACAGGCAATTGATATCCCATTGAGGTCCTGCGAGTAACAAAGACTGAGAATCATTTAATTTTGTAAAATATGTTTTTCTCATAAAATGACAGAAAAACTGCCTCCACAGTATAGTCCACTTTTTTTTCTTTCAACGGAATAATAAATCAAGCTTCTAAGTCAATAAATTTAATATTTTACGGATGTGATTGTAAAAAAAGAGTTTCGGTCCCCGTTTTTATATTTTGAAATTTACTTTTGACAGTGTATGTAACAACATATTTTTATTTATCTAGAAATATTTTCCAAAAATATATAGTTAAGAAAGTTGGTTCTTGTTGGAGAAATAAAATGTTGTAAAATTATTGTCAAGGCTAATTATAGTATTAGGCGGTACCAAACTCAGTGATCCTCTTACAAAATTCTAAGATTCATTACGAATTAAAATGACTTGGGCGTCTTGATAATTCGAGCCTTCCGTTGAACCATCAATTTAACTTCGTTCGAATTTCAAAACAAACGCCAAAGGTGTGTAGGCATTTGTAAACCGTAACAAGCAATCTTCCTTTGCGAAATTTACATAACACTTTAGCACTGTTTTCGAGATTGATTTTTACGAAGGTTCACGTCCTGTTCATACGCTACTGTCGCTAATATATTAACAAGCCGCGCCATTTTGACTTTTGTACTGGTACCTGTTCGGTGGTTCCGCGATGCGATAAAGAAACTCGTTACTTCACTTTGTTCTTTGAATTGGATAGTTTTCCATTAGCAATCATAACAACGTTCTTTAGTCGATGCCCCGCGACGGATAAAGACGGCGTGAAAGCGAGACGACGACCAAGTTTACTTATTTAAACCTTGAGTTATTCTCGCAGCCGGCTGGCCCTTGTTTTCTATTCACATAACGACTGCTAATTTCCATTTTTATTACAAATTGAATTGCAATCCAACCATCAGAATGACCTCTCGCTGTGGGATGAAAAACTAACTCACCTGAAACAGAGAAAACAAAAGTTCATTAGTTGATGAAACTTCACGTATAGTAAGGTGGTTATGTAATTTAAAATATTTCAATTTCATGAGTTTGTGATTAGTTCATTAATATTACTGTCTAATCTCTCACATTAAAGAATCAATATTTATTTCCCCATTTTCATATTAAAAATTAAAAATTGTATTTATGCTAAGTTTAATTATGTGTAAACCCTGTAAGGGAATTAACGTTTCAAGCATCTAGAGCGTAAAAAATGCAATAATCAAAATTCATTTACGCATCTCCTGTTGCACTTAATTTTCTTGTGTCGAGTGCCCCAAAAGCCACTCGGTGCAACGAGTCCCACGTGCGCACTCCAAATAAAAATAGTACGCTAATAATAACGGTTGATATACAAGCAGCAGTATATACAATTCATCCATCGCACCCTTGAGGCAAGTGAACCTCAGAACGTAAAGTCATCAGAAGATAACAATAAATTATTTAAGATCTTTGCATTGTAGCTTGCTGAACTTTACACAATCTAGTGGAAAATGATTTTATTTGTGGACTATAATGGTGTTTTCGGTCAAAAACACTCGGTATTATATAAATACCCAAAAAATCTTTAATTTTCAATTGAAACTACAATTCTGCAGTCTGGTAAACTACCAATATGCAGTATATACAACTGATAATCATATACACCTGGGCAGAGAATATTTCTAGGTTCGACCGTAGGCATTGTTTTGATGTCAGCAGATATCCTCGATTTTTAGAATGAAAACGTGGAACAATGAAAATGGGTGATGATGAGTCGCGGTCAGCGTATGACAGGCTCTTGATACGGTTTCTATGAGGATGTGGAGTATATTAATGGTATTGAGTATCGATGGAATTGCAGAAGCTCTTCAGTAGACGGTGTCCACGAAAGCGTAGTTATAATGGAGTGTAATTAAGTCCGCTTCAGGTATGTATAAGGCTTACTCCGAGTAGGGGCTGTTTATTGTGCCTGCTATTGTAGTTTGTACCATCCTTGACGCAATGAATTACACTCAGCTTGGACATAATTTGTAATATCTCCACGTGAGCACAAGTGAACGTGTACTTGGAAATCAATCGATAGGCACACAATGTAGATGCCATGATAACAATACACGCCTTAAATTTTATCGCTTTGTCGAACTATTAGTGCGTAAACATCAGTTGCAAACATTTGTTTAACATATTCATCATTCTATTTTCATTATCTAATTTAAAAAATATGATGGAAAGAGAAGGCTAATAGTTATATCACCTTTATTATCAGTGTCAAATAGTACCATTAACTGTGAATAATGAATATCTGTAGTTTTCATGTATTATCGATTATTTTATAATCCGGAGATGGTCACGCTACTGTAAACATTTGCGGCACTTTTTGCCCAGGCACATTTGTGTCGCATTACGTGTAGAGTTACAACTAGATCGAGAGATATTTGAATGGAAATCTGACGGAAATAAGATATTGCGGTCGTGTTTATACCGGTATACATTTTCGTCCGACAAATCAAATTTTCGTGCTTAATTGTGGTGAACAATTCATTCGCATTATTCGATAAATACTGAACTAATGCCGTTAAGTATTTAGTACGTTGAATTAAATTATTTTATTGAAATACATTGTTTTGGTAGATCGAACCAATTATTTAGCTGACATAATATTGATGGAGCCGACGAAACGATTTTAATGTGAAACGAACAATTTTTGTCAAGGCTCGCAAGTAACAAAAATTTAATTGCTTATAGTCAACGGTATCAGAGATTAATAGCTAATTGAAACCAATCAGTAAAACAGATTTTCCGTTTCAAATGTGTACACGGAAAACGAATTTTATAGTAATTATTTAATTATTACCGAACTATGTAGTAGAGCGGGAAAAATTCTTTTGTAAATACTCAACTGTTCATAAAGAAATATTCAAGTCACCAATATGTGATGAAATTTACTGAATTTTAGTCTTCGTGTAATGAACAGTTTAATTCATTTCATGATTCTCATATAAATCTTTTAACTATATCTATCTAACTTTACATTCTTTTATATTTATTTCATGATAAAAAACACATTTATAAGTAAGCAACATTATTTTCTATTTTTATATAATATGAAATGACTCAATTTATAAATGAAGTAATATTTTTTTTAACTTAAAAAATTGTTACCGCCATTTTTGAGTCGGTGCGACTATTAATCCAATGTCGGTGGAGACACAGGACGGAAATTACGAGACTTCCGTCCACGTATACGCGTAAGTCGATAGATATTTCCGCGTCGTCGAAAAATACGTTACAAATCCGCCTTTAAGTCTCTTTAGAATTCCGGTCACGTAGCTGTCGCAGATATATTGTAACGTACGTTGCGTCGCCGCTTTCCACGTACCCTACTTTCGAACCTCATTTATTGCTTTTCGGACTCTATGGCTAATGTTCGTTCCTCCGCTTCCAGGAAAAGTTATGTTTTTTTCACGCAACGACCAAGACGAAAGTTCTCTCGCGTTAATCGACTCACTGAACTTTAGATTGCACAGCTTCATTCATGACATTAAATACGACTTAATATCGTCAACCCGCAACTTATTTTTACTTTTAAGACGGTCGATTTTCATTGAGTCATCCAAATTTTCCAGAATCATTCATGTGAATTCTCATGTCTGACCGAAACTATTTTTACTACTGAACGCTAAGGAATCCACTTTACGCAATTCATTTATTACTTTCCCTTTCTCTTTATTGAATTTTATCATACATATATTTCATAACAAGATCATAAAGTTAATTACATAATAAATAATATGAAGGGAACACTTTGCAGCATTTTTATAGGTCACAAGTCACAATTCAGATAAACCAAAATAAAATCTTAAACAAACCGGCCGTAGAATGATTATTCTAAAAAACAATTTTGGATGAAACAATAAACCTGAAAATACACAAGTAAAGCGTTTGGGAAATAAAATGTAATTGTTGGAACATAAACGACGACATGCGGAAATAAATTGTTTCGTAATTAAACTAAGAAACGCTCGACGACTCGTCAAAGTTGCGTAACGTTAGAATCACAAGCTCGGCGAGCACATTCAGCCAAAGCGATGCTGCTCATGAAATCCGTAAAATTCGTGAAATTTAAATTAGTTTTTCCATTCGTGTCTATCTAGCGAGAATAAAGAAGGATGGGTGAAAGACGCGCGCACTGAAAATGAATAAAAGCACGAGAGCGTTTACCTGAAATCGGACACTGCGACGCATTTGAACGTAAAATGATTTAGTGAGCATTTTGCTTGGAAGCAAACCGTTCTCAAGGAACATCGGTAAAATCGTATGCGCATATTTAGCGTGCCGCGTATTATTTCAAAACAAGATTCCATTTTACATGTACTTTCACGAGAAAATTCGGCCTCAGCTTGAATTTGCCACATCGCTAGCACTGAATGCAAACGCGACCGAAACAGCGATCCACTGTTGGCGCGTTTTTAAATATTATTCATTCAGAGTTTACATGCAATTTTCGCAATTTGCGAACCAGTGATTTGCTTTTTGAGCAATGATATCGTGGTTGACATGTAATTAGCATCATAATTTGATTAATTGATGTTTTTTTTTCGAAATCCATTGTGAGAAAAAAAAGTTCACCGGGAAATGTGTGTTGAAAAAATAAAGTACATGATTTTGCGAAACTAATTTCAGAAAAATAACTCTGCAACTTTATATTACCGCAGGTGAAAGCTTTTCATTTTCATTTTGCTTATGTATGTTTTGTCAATAAAGCGGAAACTTTTATGCGCAAAAGCTATGAAGATTCTTCGGTCAGATAATGTAAGCCCGTAAAACTCGCATTCGTCAATTTTAATAAAAAATCTTGATTACGCGAAGTACGTACGAGTATCTCGTTGTGGTTACGTTGAATTGTATCCGAAATGTGGCATGTACATCAGTCGGTTATTTCAAATATGGACGAAACCCTTGGTTCTGCGTTTATATTCAAAACGAAGTGGGTCAATGAGAATTCTGATTGCAACACGTCAATAACCATTCGTAAAGTCTTGCGAGACAACAAAGATTACAATTCGACTATTCGCTAGCGACACAACAACAACTTATTGAATTGGGCTTTTGTTTACACAATTGTATTACATAAATTTATTCACTATGTGTTTTTACAAAATTGCTTAATGCAGGACTAAAATCGTTTTGTTTTTTTGTTTACGTTCTTGTTTTTCAAAATTTCAATAAAGTATAGTCATGAAAAGTCCTGTCTGTTTATAACGATAAGAAGGAGTTCATAATTACTTTTTCGTTGACCCAAATGAATGTGCAGTTTTTTTGATCAGATATAATGCAAGTGAAGCCATAACCGAAATGACGAATCACCATATAAATTGCAAGGTCTGCTTTCTTTTCGCCATAAATATTAAAAAAGACGAGGTGCTACTCATACCTACAACGTTCCCTTCATCGCATTCCTTCTTTAGCTTCATTTTTCCTAGCCCAGCTTATCCCAACCGGCTTTTTTCTTTTGCGCTCTGCCGTCTTGTCTTAACCACTTCACTTTTGCATAACTATCGCGGATCCATGAGAAAATTATCGCATAAATATGCATCGCTCCTATTATGCTTATTAAATTTGTTATCAATGTATTTAAAATTGGCCCCGAGTTACAAATCAGATGCTATGCAAATAGCTGACTATAAAGCAAAGAGTCGACGAGAAATATCCGAAATACCGATTGTTTAGCTATAGTCTTTGATATCTTATCCTTACCCCATTATAATATTCTAAAGATCAGCCAAACGAAAAAAAAAATAATAATAAAATTAGAATTTTGAATTAAAAAATTGATTTTATACTTAATCTTGTTTCAGACATGACATTTCCTGTATTGTAATAAAAAAAGCAGAGTCCTTGAATTTTCTTGACGATTACTCATGTCACTTGAGAGGAAGTGAATAATTGGGTCACATGCATGAAAACTTCATTGAAAATGTTCAGCTTTCGTGAAAAAACATAATAATAAAAAAAGATGTTATTTTCATTCAAACTAAATTGTAGCTGACCGACATGGCAGAAGATTTATTCGTGGACTTATTGCGACTGGGTGATTCAATAGAACCCTTTAATATATCGCAAGTCATCGAAAAATGCGTGAGACAAAGTGGCTGAATATCGAACAACATTTTTTCCTGCCATTACAGCTAATATATGTTCAACAGCTGTTCGAGCGATCGATACCAAATAGATACATTGTGCGCTTATTTGCTGCGTGCCTTCTCAAGTCGAAATATTCGCAGAACCGAACTAAATCATCATGTGGCCGTAGTGACCTACAAATTAAATAGTTTCCAAGTGCAAACATCAAACCGCTTATACATAGAATCTCATTTAATCAGTCGAATAAAAAAATCAGTAAACTTGCAATGCACGGCCGAATGCGCAAAATAAGAAATGGAAGGTTATGATATCAAAATTAGTTGTGCAAGTAATTGATTGCATTTTAATACTACTATAACGTCAGCCGATATATCCATGATAAAAAAACCCTTTTCACAATCATATCATAAAACAGAATAATCTATCTTTATATGCCAAATGAAAAATATACACTGAAAATATGCCGCATATATGATGCCAAAATCATAAATGCTGCCATCTATAAACTACTGCATATATTATCCATAAATGACAATATTTATTCTGCATATAAAGCCACATATATGCTGCATACGTGTTCACATATGTCGCTATATATACTCCACATGTAAGGCATATATGGCTGCATGTATGCAAACATTCATAGCTGCATATATAAAGTTGTTAGATTGTTTAAATGGAATCCTGTTTATTAATTTTTTTGTGAAAACAAACGATTGTTCAATCTCATCTGGTCCGAGATCACCACGTGATATGACAGCACGATTAACGCCGGCGTAATGTTGCACGATCTCGAGCGCTCACGTGGCTAGATTTCCCTTCTGCCTATTAATCACACGAAGTTGTGTCGACCCTAACCTTTCGTCACTATTGTGTGATAATTTTTCATCACTCAGCTGAAAATTGGATTGATCGAAAAGAAAAGGAGGAAAGCCAGTGGTGGGAGAGGAAATGTTTAGCCGGCGATCGGTGAAAGGAGGGGTAAGGAAAGGGCGCAAAGTAAAAGGCAAGGTTGAACGATGGGTAAATCCGTGTAAAGTGCTAACCTATGATCCATAGACTGCGACAGAAGCCTGGGGCAACGCGTGCAGGGCAAGCCAGCGGCTTGCCAACGCGACTGTCTTAGATGCGTCGTCAATAATCTGTTGCGTACGGTAGTGAAGAAAAAAAAGGTGGGAGAAGGTGGTTCTCGATGAAAACCAATTGATGAACTACGGAACACGCGAGCGATCACAGCTCGACAGACAAAGCGACACTCGGTGCGCGACGTGGCGACGAGTCGGATGGCTGACTGGCGTGATCGCACGGTTCTTGCAGGGTCTAACGTTGGGTTGATTGCAACCGAGGGGAGGTCGGCGTGGATCTCGCGGTTTGGCGGCTGAGGGGAACGGGGGCTCGGAGGGGAGTGTTAGCGCGTGACTCGCCGTCGCGATGCTCACGGGGTGGGGGTAGCGTGCTAGCGGTAGGGGGTGCTTGGTTGCGGGGGCGGCTGCACTGGATGACGAGATGCAGCCGACAAGGACGGTAGGCATGTTCAAGCCACACCGGAGTAGCAACAGGCGGCAGTTGTCCGCCTGCCGTTAGTACTATCTATGCCCGTGCCACGTTCACTTCGTGGATGGCGCCGGCGTCGCCGCTGACGTCACGAGTACGTGACGTAGGCGTGGTCACGGATGCGCACTATCACCTTGCCTGTAACCGTTGTCATAGTGACTGCTTTTTTCGAAGCTCGCGTTCCGTTGTCGTCACCCACCTACCTTTCGTTGCCTTGTCGTCAACCCCCTCGCCGCCCGATCAAATCTGCCCCACCGACTCTGTCCACCCAAACGTGGACGAGAAAACCCCCTTGTCGCTATTACGCGTCCACACAGACCACGCGAAGATTCCAACAGACCGAGACAAAACAACACATTCACTTGGCAGACAAGTCGGTCAAGTTGCACCGCCGACTAGAGTTCATTCCCAAATTCGAAAACATTGTCTTTTCCGCTCAAACCTTATTATCCTCGTAATTTTGTTTCGTCGTTTTTTTTCCTTCTTCTTCATCTTTTCTGCGTGACTGTGAGGGGTCGCTTCCACTCATGGAACAACATATCAGATAACAAATTATTGGCCAAGTTTCTTGAGAAGGGTCTACCGAAAGACATTATTTCCGTTCGACGAATGAATTCGATCGAAAATATTTGTGTCATCGCTCACACAAGTTTTCAGCATCCCGCGATAACTCAAGAATTTCCTAGATTCTCGTCAGGCTGCACGATTTCTGTCTCCTTTTTAATGTATTGCCGGCTTGATGTAATTTTCGCGTATATCACGGATCAGTCTTCAACTTGCATTTGCGCGTTCGTGAATCTGCGAATGTGTCAATTACAATACGAGCAGCTCCTCGTCGGATACATGAAAATTTCATTAGCATAGTTATATTATTGTGAGGGTATCAAGTTCATGAAGATTAATTTATCGTGGATGAACAATTAAACCAAGTATAGCGAACATATGCTCATAAAAAATAAAATGTAAACAATGCAAAGTTTGTTTTCTTATATCCAATCACTTTTTACAATCTGTCTGTACGACCATTCGATTTTCTTACCCCTTTCAACGCGTTCCACTAACAATCTCCAAACCAACTTTCGTTGACATTTCTCTTTGCGATGAAAACGCATATGTTAAAACAATTTTTCAACAATTTTTCGTGCTATCATGATTTAGACTTTTGATGCCACTTGACTGGCTATGAAGTATAATTTGATCACGTTGATTATCATTAGGTCTTACGACGCGACACCATTAGGAATGAGTTATTTCCCTTCCAAACAAATGTACTAGTGTAGTTACATAAGCGCCAAAAGTAACCCGAAGCCGCAATAAGCATTGTACATTACTTAAACATTCTGAAATGGAACACCAGGGAGTGATAGTCGCAATTTTAGACAAAATACGACTTAGCTCTGTATGACTCTGGAGAAAGAATGAGCACCAAAACGACCATCTTCAAGCTCGTAGCAAAAGGAAAAACAAAGAAATGGCCGAATAAGCAGTGAGTGCGACGTAGTCGATGGTCGGACGCGAAATTTATAATACGCATATTTATTTAATGTTAAGTTTTGCACTTTGTTATTTCCATTGACTTCGTATACAATATTTCAAAGATTTTATTTACGAATATAATCTTACGTAACATTTCGTGCAACTTGCCTCTTGCGTAAGACCGACGACAGAAGCGAAGTTGACTTTAAAGCAGCGATTATATAATTGGAATCAATAAAAGTGAGTTACAATGGTAAGAAAACGAGATCTGTTCATCACTAAACTATTTGTTGAAAATAAATGAAAATTTTCGTTTTTTTTTTTTTTTTTTATTAGAAATTTACCAAATGTTTTATGAAAAACAAATCACTGGTGAAAAATAAATTATCAGACATGGAAGCGTCAAATGGTTCAATTCAGAGATTACTTCAAGATCTTATCAATTCGTTTTAAATTGGAGAAGAAAGTGGGACGGAGGATGATATTATGAAGGTTATCAGTAGAACAGGTTGCTTGACGGTTTGATTTGCTAAGCCGCTGGCAATGGTCACTCAATCACTGAGATATAATTTCCATACATGATGTATTTTGATTTCTAGATGGTACTTGATAATTTTTATTATTCAAAGCTGTGAGTCATGGTTGTTGATAATGATGAGGTCCATCCTGTCAGTTGTCATTTTGAATTTGCCTACTTCAGGTCGTTGACAACAGGACATAACTCTTACAGGGAGTAATTATAGGAAAGCACAAACTACTACTTGAGTGTCGACGCTTAGGTGTTCGTGCACGTAAGCTAATTCAACACTCAGAAATTCGCTTATCGACGTACGTATCCTCGTTTTCTACGCTGGCAGTTGTAGAACGTGTGAATTCATTGGACGGCTGATAACCTATTCTCATCACGAAGCTAGTTTCAGATGCTACAGCTGAAGAAGGATGTCGACAGAGGCAAGCCAAGTTAGACAGATACAAAATGACGTTGAAGATCAAGGTTTAAAAAGAAGGAGAAAAATGAAAACAGGTATATAGATATTGTATAAAAGCAAGTCCAAAGCTCAGCAGATCGAATTAGGTATTGGTAGGCGCGCTTTTGCAATGGCTGAGTTCGGTTGAATGATATCAATGATTGCCTTTGAGGCATGAAGGATGTGAAGGGTGAAAGGGGTGAGTAAGATTGGGACACTCTTAGAAGACTCGATGAGAAAAGGTAAGAGAACACCAGAGTGCGCCTGAGTGTTGGAATAGTGAGTGCTTTGCTCCGGAAAATGACCTGTCACTCACGGTACGTTCTTCTTTCTGCATTCCCAACGTGCGAATCTTGTCTCTATTTTTTCCTCTTTTTTTATTTTTTTTTTTTTAACAGAAAGTAAGTAACGTGGTCACGACTGGATTTCGATCTAACACTTCACAATTGATATTGTACATCTTTTGATGGAACTTCTTTATTGAATTGAATAATTTTTCAAATCCATCCGCTGGATTGAACTCAGAGCTAAAAGATAAACGGATTCGTACTGGTTCATTTAAATTGTCTGGCCATTAACTCATTGTCTCTAGAGAAGCATGAGTCGTTTGAGTGTGTGAAGTGGAGGGGATACGCCCAACAGACAATGATTCAATACTAACCCTAAAAAAAATGTTTCCGGATTCCTGTAAGTCATGTCCTGAAAATGAATTGATCCCTTTAAGGGCGATTAAAGTAGTATTAAAAAAATCATAAAATAAATAGTAATAACTAATGAAACATTGAACAATCCTTTAATTAGACAATCAGCCCTTATCCTTTTTCGTGTGTGTCATTTTTGGAGCGATGTATACATTTTTACTCAGTTAAGTTTACCTTATTCATTCTCATTAATGTTCTAACATTTTTATACAAAAATTATTTAAAAATACTAATTACATTATTATTTGCCACATGCGTCTAAGTGGCCCTTCAGTCATAATTCATGGCAAAGCATTACAACCCTGCTAGATGCCTGTAAGAAATTTTCAAGGGCATTGACAGGTGCTTCAAGGGGTGCCTCTAATTGAGCAAGCGTTTTTGGGACCCTGTTTATTCATAAGGTGAACCCTTATGCAAAATTTTTACTAAGGGATAAAATGGAAGTACCAGATGTTTAGCGCGACAAAAAGTATGCATTTTCATGTTTCAAAGCTAATTCCTTTCACTGGCTAGTTTTCAATGCTGTTACGCTAAATGCAGTTCATTTGCACGTTTTATAGTGGCGCGAAAATCAATCGGACGCTGAATGCACTCACAAGCGATAAATGAAAGATATCGTTTTTAAATAGTAAAAATATTGGTGGATTAG
The DNA here is from genome assembly GCA_030523145.1 of Trissolcus brochymenae. Taxonomy (NCBI): domain Eukaryota; kingdom Metazoa; phylum Arthropoda; class Insecta; order Hymenoptera; family Scelionidae; genus Trissolcus; species Trissolcus brochymenae. The sequence goes on along the minus strand of JAQQRF010000279.1, from coordinate 11,911 downwards.
AAACTTTTTTGTCAGCTATTCAAATTTAAAGAATAATCTATTCAAAAATCAATTTTGCATTCTGGCCTCGGAACAATTTTGCATTCTAGGTGATACGATGGAATTTTATCACCCTTAAAGTTTACCTATTTAGATTTTTTTTATTAAATTATTAACTTACAAAATAATACGTCGAACATGATGTACTATATCGAATGGAATTCAAATTTCTAACTCGACCCGTTTTTATTGCAGTTGGCTCTGGTCATGCTTAGGGCGTTGAACGCAACCTAGAAGCAAGTGAAAACATGCATTATCCTGCTTATTGAGGTGGAACGTATACGTTGACGCCTCCCGGTTTGTTGTTTACGTTATGGACTGGAAATTGCGTCAAGTTCGCGTAGTGTAAAGTTTTCTTGACACTGTGTTTATCTATACCAGTCTTCATGCATCTAAGTTCGATCTAAGTGTAGAGCTTAGGTAAGTAGAACAGCACAAAATATTTCACGTTTTTGGGAGAGTATTTTATCGTATTTTATATTTATTTTTAACCGTTATTCTGATTAAATTTTTTTCTTTAATTCATAACATAAATTCAAATGAAGGAAAATTGTATTTTACTTACATATATTATTTTCACAAAATCTCAATTTTATTTAAGGTTTTCCGATTTTAAATTTTGCTCCATGTTATAAATAACATGATGTGATGACAAGAGTACAGGATTGCAGCTATAGTCATATGACTGAAGGTATTTTATTTTTTTAATTACATTGTAAATTGAGTTTAAGAACGTTCGCGTGAGAAGTTGATTCGCACTCTCGCTGCAAAGTTTGAGCAGAATACGTGCATGTGTATTATTACATTTCAGGTCTTAGTCCTAAACCTGGTCGCAAACATCGTCAGAACATAGGCGCATTATATCTAGCCGGGGAACATAGTACTACTAGCACAAAGTTTTAAATGACGTTCGCACCACGTGTCGAAACATGAAAGCCCGTTCTTGGCTATGCGCGTGAGCACTTACGTGACGCGAATGCCTAATTTCCATCATACCGTTTGACATCAAACACACAAATTATTTTTTAATGAAAAAAATAAATACGAAGTATACAATTTGATTTACAAAAAAATGTGATATTCTTATAATCACCGCAGCGGTTTTTTACATATTAATTAATTAATATATGAAGAGATTATGATATTTTTTCTATGTTTATAAATAACTATTCAACTTCCACTTTATGCACTAACAGATTCTAATGAATTATCAATTCTAAAATTACATAAAATGATTGTGAAGATCCTTGTCAATCGCTAGTCCCCACAGCATATGAACCTGAAACAATGAAAAATCAGTTTCAACGATCTTTTCAACGAGAAAACTATTTTGAATACATTCTCTTTGATCTAACGTTTCACTTTTGTTTTTTTTTGTTTTTGTTTTTTTTTATTTATTTATTTCAAAACGTAATTCTTAACTTTGAATGACTCCAATTTTGAATGTATGAGGTATTTGATGTAGAATGTATTCAAAATCATTTTCCTGTTGAAAAAAATGATTGTCATTGCTTCAGGTTCGTATGAATATGAAAGCCAGCGCGATTCACAAAGAGCTTCGCAATTATTTTAAATAATTGTATTATTTATGAATTGTTTGAATTTGTTTGTGAATAGAATGAAATTATGATTGTTATTCATAAACATAAAAAAAGTTTGATTGAATTTATTGAATTTTATTTAAATGATTTGATCTCTCAATTCATACATTTAAGATGTCATACCTTCTTAAGCTTTTAAAGTGGCTTTTCTTTAATTCTTTGAACAAGTAACTTATACAAGTTACTGAGCCAATCCAGTGTGATTGATTGTGCAATAGTTCGATTTATTATTGTTATAATGCACTTGCGGTTGTAGCCAACTTCAAGACGAGTAATCAATTAAAACTTTTCTAATAATGAGCCGTAGGAAATGAACTTATGACATATTATATTAAATAAAGTTGATATCGATAATGTATCAAACTGATCGATAATGTTTCTAGTGATCAATCAATCGAACAGTTTTCTATTTTCTTTAGATCAGTATGAATTGAATCCATGAAAGCATGGATCAAATGAAACAAATTCCAATTTCATGTTAAAACTTTTTGTTATCATTTTCTAGTTATAAATTGAATTGTGAATTGAATTATTAAATCTATTTAACACGTTCGCATAATTTAAGCGCTTGATGGAAACGTACAAACTGTGCTCTACGTCCGTGTTATAACTTAGTTACAACATTTTGTTATAAGTAGAATGTTAAAGGAAAAGCTGTGTAACACAGTTTAACACCATATCCTCATATGCATATCTAGATACGAAATTTTAACAGCTTTTTGAAATCGATCCATAAAAACAGCATTAAATTTGTACCGTGAATGAGCATGAGCGTGAGAATTCTCCTATACCGCCTCAGAGAATTAATTAATTCCCAATTTTGTACTGTCTATTAAGTCTTGATTTCAAACGTTCCAAACACGATGTTAGTATCAAATAAAAATCGATTATCAATTACAAAACGAGGCATCCTTCTACGATAAAATAAATTTTATTATTATATTTATTACCTTCTGACTTAAATTGAGTTTGTAACATATTTGTTGTGAGTTTATTATAAATTTATTATATATACTCAGTTGATTGAAGATTTCAATTTAACTCTTATTAAATGTCATCCCGTATCATCAAAGCGCCAGCCTTTGAGATGTACAATGACAACTAATTTTCAGTTTTGTTTAGATACTCGATAAAATAATTATTTCCAACAGTAATTTTGAAAGTTCAATGATTTATAATGACTAATTTACTGACATGATGGCTGGCAATAGTTCAGTTAGCAAATTGTCTGCTGCATCTGACGTGTACTGAGGCAAGACATTTTAAAAATATCAGTGTTATAATCATTATAAAAATTAAAGTTTGTCATGGTCAAAATAAATCGAACGAAATAAACAGTATCATTATTTTTTGGAATGTACTATACTGTATTAACGGTAAAAAAATTACCGTGACAACATAGTAAAGATTGGTACTTAGACACGATAAGATTAGTTTGAGTAAAATGAATAAAAAACAGGTCATCCTTTGATTTATAATTAAACTCAATTTAATTCACAGTTACAGATTAAGACGATGATTAAAATATAAATTCAATAAATAACTTATCTTATTTGATGAGTTGTTTTTTATTTCAAAAAAAGGGGGCCTTCCAAACGCAAGTCTGGTTATTGCGTCCAAATCGTTAACTTTTTTTGTTAAAATACAGTAACGATAGTTCATTGAACGTACTATATATCATGACATATATATATATATATTATTTCAAATCGTGTGTAAGAATTTTTTTTGTGTTTTAAGATAAAAAATCAGTGGGTAGGCAAAGTATTTTACATCATTGTATGTTTTCAAAGCATGGCGGTTCGAAATGTATTTTGAAAATAAATTGTTGTTGGTGTAACAAAAGTAAAAATTATGAAGTTTCCGAAAAAAATCGAAAAACTTGATGAAATCATGATATTAAAAACGAGAAAAATGAATGAAAAATAATAAAACATTATGTTTAACAAAACATGTACCAATGTGCTCATGTGCTGTTTTGCGCAAGTACATGGATAGAAATATAGCATCAAAATTTACAAAAATTCTTAACAAAGCTCGGACGGTAAAGCTTCATATAAAGCTTATATAAAATAAAATCATATAAAATTACAATGCACGTAATAAAATTTGATCAAAATTGAGTGAAAAAATGTTGTTCCGTTAATAAAGTTTTCTATAATTCGCGAATATAATTTCGTACTTGAGATTATAGTGATCATAATAAATTTTTATCCGGTTTTTTTTTATCCGTGTACACATTTGCTGATGTACTGTAAATTATACAGTGCTTATAATTAATATAAATATAATATACAGCTTTTAAAAACTTAACTCTAACGATAGTTTTTACTGTACACGCAGTACTTTAATCATTGGTCTTATCTCTATTGATTCCATTTTACCGTGAAATCTACGGTAAATTTTAAAGTGGATTTCTCTCAGTGTATCTTTATACCTTTTTCTAAAAAATCGTCCTTTCGCGTGCTTCCAAATAGTAGACGTATCGCGCTTCGGGAATCAGCGTGCATTATACTAAATTCGAAACCGCGCGGGAAATACGCAGGTGTAGTAGAGGTTGACAAATGGGCAGACCGCGAACCGTTAAATTAGTATACACAACCTGACAATTCAAACCCTCTCCTTCTCTTACGTAACATGACCAACTTTTTTCTTGCAAGTGACTATTCACGCTTTCGCACATGTACGAAAGTGCGTGGTCTTTGCTTCCTTTTTTTTTCTAAACATATGAATGTTTATGATCTTCAAATCGATTACGAATTTTTATGGAACAAAATTTTGTTTTTGACAGTGACAAAATTAAAGGAACTTGATTTCAAAATACAACTTGTTTCGTAGTAACTATATTAAATCATAAATTTAAAAATGGAATTTAGTTACGAAGTAAATAACATATTATGCAAATATTGCATTTTTATATTTAGTCTAATCAATCAATTTATTACCGACCTCGTCGGGAACAAAATAAAGCTTCGGTCGTGTTACCACTTTAAAACATAAATACGATAAAAATGTCTAAACCAGCATATGCATATGGTATATTCGGTCAAAGAAAAACGTCTTTGTCCGGATATCGACTACAAATAACAAACAAAAAATATATTCGAGACTACTTTATGGCAAAAATATTCTATTAATTAAATTTCGAAAAAACTAAGAAGTGCCTTTCCACTGGGTCTTCTTTATGCATCATGCAAGAACGTCGGAAAACTCGTTTTCAGACTTCGAAGTGCGAGCTCAAACTGGCCGCTTCGCCACTAACAGAGATTCGTCTCACTAGCGTATCATCACTTTACAATATACGGGTGCCCGAGTGCACTGACGAAGCGGTGAAAATACAAGTAACGCGATTGAGGCCCAATTCATTTATAATATATATATTTCAAACTGCGACTAATTTTAATCATTTTTTATTATATATAAACTATTGTTAATCTCAATTGAAAGTTTGATTAAAATTTGAAAATAGTGTTTTAAAATTTTGTTATTTTTGTTACACGACACGACTAATTAATTTATTAAATAGGCATATTCGCATTCTTAACAGCCTTGTTTTCCAATTCAATTGCACTGTTTTCTAATAAATATCATGATAATGATTTTGTATAAATATTTCAACGTGCAAACAGATTGAAACAAGTTTCTTTCAAGATCCAATTAGGTTTTGATTTGGCCTCAATTTGTGAATAATCAACAGAAGTTATACCATAAATAAATTTGTGATTCAAATGTGTCTGGTTTGGATAAAATAACGTTTGTTTATAGAAGCTCCTGAGTAGAACTTGGCGCTGGCTCTTGCGGTTGCAAATGAGTTATTCAAATGATGTTTGGTATAAATAAGATGATTTCGGCGGCTGATGAATAGTAATTAAAAATATGACGTTAGGCTACGCACGGTAAAATAAAATTGCTCGCGATTCAGATGGTCATGAATTTGCGACTTCATGGCCATATTTCCCTTGAGTTTAGTGTTATTACGATGAAACTGTGATCGCAATCTGAAAATAGCGAGCTTTCAAAGAGGCTGAATCGAGGGATCCGGGATTCAAGGAGGTGTAGAATTCCGACAGTGTCGTGCTTACGAGCCTCACGCCCGGATGGTATGTCAGACCAGATCAATACATTCTTCTACGCTTCGTCGAGTCGGCACAACGCGTGATGCAGACTGCCTGCCAACCTGTATACCAATAGCTTGTCCATGCCGATCTCGATACTCTTTGCAGACATAGTCACTAGGCAATCTCTTTCACGTCACCCTTTCTTTCCACCAATTGCAACTACAGTGTCTTCAATGCTGCTAAATTTTAACGAATAAGATGAAATCAAATATTGCTAGAGACTATGGCCTTTTACCATATCTGTATTCTACTTACTATTCTACTCATTTCTAGTTATTGCTATAATTATTTTTATGCGAAATTCGAAACCGGGAACGAATATTACACATTACTGATATTATTGTTATATCAATAATTCACGATAAATAGATAATTAACTTTTTATATGCAATGTGCGTTATTCGTTAGTTATTTGTTTTGTCTCTACAGAGGTTAGGCAGATAAGCCGAGCAAACGAGTGGGCTGAATTGTAAAGCTCACAAGAGACAAAAAAAGAATTCGAACGAACAACGCGAGATCTATCGAATAGATGTATCGCATGTATCCAGCGACAATAAATCAGTTTTGCTATACTTGATCTTTTATTCTTGTAAGTATCAGAATGGAAACCCTGAAAATAAAATTTAGTAAAACAAAGACCACGTAAGAATAGCGTGCAAAGATGAAAACAATTTACCTTTGAATTTGAAAATCGAAATTCTTTTTTTTGAATAATTAAAATAACAATCACACGTTAATTGCATTTTTAATTGACAAACTTGATCATTCATTAATAGATCAAATCAATGATTTATAGACACAAGTTAGTTTCACTCAACTTGAGTCTTTAATGAGAGAAAATATGATTCTACGAAACTTGGAAGATTCGCCTTTATATGTCAACAAAAGTTACAATCCTAGCCTTCGACTTCTGGAAGAGTAACTTTGAATGAATCAAAAGTTAAAAACGTGAAACTTTATCGATTAACTGTACGAAAAAACGCACTCGATTGATCGTATGAATATGTTTTATTATTTATGCAACAATTGCTTAAAAGTTTTTTTCCGAAAAGGAGACTAATTTAAATCAGAATGATAGTTTGTTTTCCATCATAAAACTAACTTATAAAATCATATCAAACAAATAATATCTATGTATATTAGATTTCAAATTATTGAGCTTGAACAATTTCACAACTAAAAGTCCAAGATATTTTTAATCAACAATAAAAAGAAACGAATAAAATTACATCAACAGAACCTGAAAGTTACGATTTTCCATGAAAAATTAAGTCGAACCTGATCCTCTTTGAAAACGCGAATTCGTAATTAAGACGAAAAAAAAGTTAAATAAAATAAATATGTATAGCAAGTCAAAGGGTGAAAGAGAAAGGTTCGAGTGAAGTGACAAGTAAGAGGCGGAGATCAAATCGAGAAGGAAAGGAGTAACTTCAAATGTGATTTCCCTGGAGTCTCCGAAGCAAAGCATTTCTGGCAATACGCTCACACGAGCACAAACGCGGCCGGTGGTCGCATTGGATGCTATCTTATCTAACGGAAATATCCAATCATGCGTGTACAACGAGATTCATCGACAGAAAAAATGCGAAGTGCATAACTTGGAAGACGTTGCAAAAAACTGATCGATAGACAGTGCACCTTCTACGCTCTCTCAACCTTATGTTGTAACTAATTTTGTCAAATTCCTAAAGCTGAAATTCTTTTTTCAAATATAAGGAATAATTTGAATTATTTTGCATAGACGGTTTCATATTTAGCTTTTATAATATAAATATTCGAGTTGCAATGGCATAAAAGTTTATCTGATAAACTGACGAATATTTATAAATGAAAATTCGGTGATGAGCATAAGAGCTCTGCTCACATTTTACACAAACTGTTTGCGTTCAACGGTGTGTTTGTACTGGGAAATATTTGGAATGGATATTCCCCAAAGGACGTCCGGTCGTTACATTTAAATAATGATTTCAGTGAATAAAACTGCTGCACGCTGTCCCACCTCGGACGTTTGACAGCAGCTTCTCTTTGCTTTCATGACCTCGCTATTCTATTTACGATTGCAGTCGATATATTTAAAAACGGGAATGTACGCCACCCACCTGCAATCAATAGGCAAGATTATTCACACATCACAACATTGCTTTTCATGTTAAATGAAATCGAGTGTAGAAAAGTGCAGTTATAAGATTGACTGTCAACGAATTCTATTGCACGCGCCATCAATGTTATTGGAATTGATAACAGAGATAATCAACAAGAAGAATAAATGTTGTTTTTCTATATTTTTACTCATTAAGCTTTGCATAAATTGGCCTTTGTCATGTAAAATTATCTCAAAGTAAAATTACGATACATCAATGGAAATTGTTATATTATGATAAGGGTGAACATGGTCAATATTTAATTGAATAATTAATGGACAGCGATACTCGACTAAAAATGTTGAATCAAAAATCAACTCACACCTTTACCATAATTAAGTTATTAAAAAATGGAGATAAATTAAGGAAATATTTCTTTATCACCGAGAAATTTCTGAAAGGAACTATAGTTTTAATGTAAATGTAAATCAATTATAAAAAACAAAATAAATTTCTTAGTGCTATTTAATTTTTAATCTCAATTACATTCAATTTTTATCAAGTCTGATGCATCCGTTGTGCCAAATTGAATGATTAGATGTTCGATCTGTATCAATATTTGCTTCTCTTACGTATGTCTAGCGAAATGGAAACCCGATTTTATCCAAAGTGTTTGCCCGTGCCGCCAGGCTGATTCACTGGATTCTTGCCAGGAGGACGTGCCACTAAGGCCGTGGACAGGCTTATAGTTCGCGAGTAACAAACTTCGCGTTTTGCTTGACTTACAGCACAAAACTCCTTTCTATGTTCTCCTTTTCTTTGTCTAGCGATAGCGTCTTCAGGATTCGTCACGATAATAAGTAGAGTAAACGAAAATTAATTCCTTGTACGAGCCGGGCTTGACGTAGCCCGGATGAAGGAGGATCATCAATCGACTTTTCAAAACGTGTAACAAGTGCTGCGTTGACTTGCAGACTTGGTCTGATGAATCGCTGATCACACTCACTTCATAGAGAATCGAAAATAGTATACCTGCAAAGTCCTTTGCCAGAATGTTGTTGTATGCAATGAATTGACTTTTTTTTCACAAGGGAGCGATGACTGTTTAAGAAGTAGTGAAGTTTTTGTAAAAAAGAAATCGGTTCTCTGTACTCAGTACAGAAGAAAACTCAGTACGTTTTTGTATTCTCTGTGTTTTTCTTTACTTTTTTATAATTTTATTTTACATACTTGACAAAAGTCTCATCAAATCGAATGTACTGAGGGTCTCATTCACGTGTTTTCAAACTGAATCGACAATGTGGTATTGTTTTGTATTACCGTATTGTGACCCTCCATATATAAAGCAGAACTTGAACAAAAAAGAAATCACTTGAATTTTCCATAAATTTCATTTTTAATAAAGTCACCCACAAATCTAATTATTATATAGTCTGACTTTTGGAAAGGTTTAAAACTATAGTACAACCTTATAACACCGAAAATTGTAAAATATTAGTTAAGGAATCTCGAATAGGAATTGTACAAAGTTCTTGTATATTAACCTGTTACACTCGATAGAGGAGTTGAAATAAAATAATTTTGACAAAGAGTCACAGATATCGCAAGCTTTTTATGGAAAATATAAAGCTCAGTGTTGGAGATGAATCGGCGCATAAGAAGGTGCAAAAATGTTCGTCATGTGGTAATGGACGAACTCAAAGTAGAAAGTTTTTGTCATCTAAAGGTCGGACGTAGTGGGCAGTGTATGTATACGGTGTGAAGAAACCAGAACAGAGAGCTGTGGAATGGGACGAAAATTGAACGCGTGAAAGAAAAAAGCGCGCGAAATCCCCGACTCGCAAAACCAGGCAATTTTTCAATGGCTTCGACCGAGCTTGAATTCTCGTTAATTTTTACTTTCTCTCGCCATCCGTCGCGGACTCCGCCGCCATTGTTCGTGTCGTTACCTGGAGCTTCGACAACGATAACAGAAAATTCACTGGACCGCGTACACATACCAACCTAACTATCAAGCCTACGATGGGTGCCGATAACCGTCACTTTCCAATAAACTCGTGCGAACCGTCCGTTCCGTTTCATTCCGTTCCCACTGACATTATTCTGCACTGTACTCCGTTTCCGCTTAGCTCTCTGTCTCTCTGTACTTCAGCCTTTTTTGTTTCCGCTATTGTACGCGCGTCGCGAATATCGCACGCTTGTCTGCGTCCCAACAGAGCTAAGCGCCAAACTTTTATCTGTACTCCCATTTAGACTCGCTGCATTTTACATGCAGTCCCTCTTTCCTTTTCGTATTTCGTAAAATTAGGGCAACGGAACATGACAAATTATATTGTTCACTTCACGTAAAAGTGATATTGAGAACTAAATATCATGAAGAATTTCATTATAAAGCAATCATAAGTATTCAGTATTCAGAAAAATAATAAAAAACAATACATCTTAATTTTGAGCTTTATTTCAACCGTGGATCAACAAAATATGACCTCTCATTATAAATTTCTTCAGCCAGTTGCTCTGAATTTTTTATGTCGCTTGCGATGCAAACAGAAACGAACTGTCTAGTCGTCAATGGAAAGTTCATTAAAAGTTCCGAAATTATGAAAACATAACCCTTGGACTTTTTTTGCGCAGTCGTCAATTAAGCCCACCTGTCAAGAGCACAATGTACAACGCTGGTAACAGTTAACGGACTAAAAGTTGCGTCGTTGAAAGTTCCGCACTGCAATATGCCGGGGCGTGAATTCGCGCTTGCAGTGCCGCACGCATTTGTCTCGGCCCATTCGACCTGTCAGTCTACACCGCGTATCGTCAAGAGTTTTTTTTTGATCTTGATTTTTCTCCCAATTTACGAAAGTTTTTGTTTTCATTATCGGTTCATAAGCAATGTTGTATTTAACTTTTTATTACAAAAAACTATTTTTTTCATTATAAAATTGATTAACTAATTGACAGAATTAATGAAACAAAGTTGATAATGACGTATCCAACTAAAGATAATACGAAGTATGTCAAATTTGTTTGATAAAGAAAACCGATGAATTAAATAAGTAAAAGAATGAAGGACCCTTGATGAAAGGTATGATGATAAAATGTGTAAAGAATGAAAGAGCTGCAGATCGATACAGTGCAAATCGGTGGTCCACGGGGAGAGCTTGGTGATGTTACTCGTATGAAAATTTATGAGACTATTTCGCATGTAAGCACTAACCAGGTGTGGCTACACATAAATTTCCCATTCTCGCGCATATTTCAGTTGCTCCTTCGTTTACGCGTTAGATCTACGGGCCAACTTGGCAGAAGTTACCTGCTCTCCTGATGCCACCGCTTTCCGACTCATTCCATTGTATCTATCTTGATGTCTTACAGCCTTTCTCTCAAGGCCTTATCCAATGCGAATCCTTAACCCTTAACTCGTATATATTCTTCGCCGAAGAAGCGCGTTCCACTAAATCACCCTTTTCTTTGACCTTTGTATTTCACAAGATATTTCCTAATTGCTTTGCGCTAAGTGTAAATTATTTCGACTAAATTGCTTTCAGATAGACAAATGGAAATAAAAGCTCGCTGCTTAATGAATCGAACGTCTCTTACAAAAATCAACGAAACATTCATTTACATTTCAAAGCTAATAAACATCCGTGCTGTAAGGAAAACTTTGAGAAAGCCTGTTCTGAGGGGGCATAGGCGATTATTTCGAAGCGAATAAGACACTGACGGTAGAAAGTTGATAGAAATAAAATATGTTTTATAGAAAATACATTTTATTTCTTATTGAAGTCAAGGGAACAACAAGTATTGTTGTTGCGTACAAAGAAATAAACTCTTTAAGACACTATTTGATCAAGATTTATTGTATTTTTAATATTTAATTTATACTACTTTATAACACAAAAAAATACATATTCGCATCGCGTAGGTACCATTTACTTAATTACGCGAGCCTCAACCGTCTTATAATTTCAGAAATTTGAATTTTACCACGTCGTATATGACTTGCAATTATTTTCAAATACAATTTATGACCGAAGTCATCAGCATCAAGTCGCATCGATTAGAAAATCGATGTCAG